>VDFB02391830.1:0-10362 GCA_007258455.2 Sequoia sempervirens | reverse complement strand
GGACAATTAAAGCAGTTAAGAGAATGAAACTAGTGGTCCATTGTTGTCCATGTAATGGTGGAGCATCTTATTCATATCTACAAAAGCTAGGATTTAAAATTTAAAATACATTTTGTTGTTGTCATTAGTCGTGGAACTTTTGGTTGAGGAACTGAACCAAATTGGAGTTTTGGGTGGAGCTTCAGGACCTTATTGAACTATCTTTCAATAAAAAATGAACAGATGCAAAGCAAAAGTTTAAATCAAAAAGAGAATTGAATTGATAATCAAGCAAAACAAATTTATATCTAAAGATTGATGGAAGAAATTGAATCTACACTTTTATAGAAGAATTAGAACAGCAAAGTTATTTGGGGCAAGCCTATGAGGTAGATGGAAAATAGCAGGGGAGTACATGATCCAGCTTCTGGTATGCAGCTGCTGAGAATTTGTTTGATCTCAAGTTTAGAGGTAGAAAGCAAAGATACCAGACAATGTTGCTAGTAACAAAACAAAGATGTATAGAAAATAAGACCACAGTCAAATGCCAAAAGCCAGTCCTCTTTAGTAGATCAATGCTTGCAGAAGACTCTACAAAAGAATGCATATGGAAAATGTATCCAGATCTAATAAATAGTTTACCTGTTCAAACCAAAAATAGCACCAAAAGGAAGATTTCATGAGCAGAATGAAACAGGAAAAAAAAGTTTAAACTATTGCTGAAAATATATAAATGACAACACCTTGTAGAAGTCGGTAAAACAGGTCATGATGTATCAGAGGTAAGGGCAAAGGAAGTGTATAAGATATATACAGTGACTACAACAATGGCTGAGTAATCTAAAAATATAGAACATACAAAATAGATGGGGAAAGCTGTGATTGTTAGGCTTCAATATCAACTCGCATGGCTCTAAGTCTATTATTATATTATTGAATAACCACTTGCATAAGGTAGGCTTGTATATACAGGTTAAAAATCTTTCAATAACATATTGAATTTCCAGCTATCCAAATACTTTTTAATTTAGTTCTATTTACCCTTACCAAATATTCCAACTATCCACCTGCTTTTAATTCATTTCTAATTACAATTTTTAGCTGTTCTAGCTATCCATCTTATTAGTTTATTTTTAATTGCCCACTTGCATGTGGATTTGATTGATATATAATCATAGTTAATTACCAAATATATTCGATGTGCTCATCATAATTAAGGGTGCATTTATTTATTTTTCCCACACTGAGGGTTATATCACACAATCAACTAACAAATAATATCATGCTTATACAAAAATGATCAAAGGAGTTATTTATATTATTGGTCCAAAGAACTCTGATAGATTGATCATACTAATTTCAACTGCAGCCAAACTCCTTAAACTTACCTAGTACTTGGCTTTTCTATTTCAAAGAATAAACCTAATTATGTCTCAAAAATCATCCATGGAGGTTAAGACGTATTTTGCCCCTGCTAGGGATGGCTCACATGTTTGGATGCACAGATCACTGTAAACAATTTGCATTTTAGTCTTTTCATGCTATGCCTTTCCCTTTTCAAATTTCTTAAGTGGATACTTCCCGAGAGCACACACCTCACATAAACAATCTTGAGAAGTCACAGAAGGCAGATCATGGACCATCTTTGATTGACTCACCAATTGCATCCTCTGATTATTGAAGTGATTGTCTCTAGCTAGCTGCAACTGATGTCAAGCCCAAGTAGAAACCCTGCTTGAAAACTTGAAAACCTTGATATAAATAATGAATGAATACCAAAATTCTGAAATATCCAGTTTTTAAATTTTTTCTACAAAAACTGACAGCAAATTAGAACTTCACCCATCACCGGAAATTAGACTTTCAAAGGATAAAGGAAGAATGACTTTCCACAGAGGGTATGGATGTTTGACTTGGACCAAATTCTTAATACGGTATGACACTGCATTGGACAAAATAGTATCATAATGAACTTGTGCATTTTTCCCCTTTGTCTCCTTTTTAAACTTTTGCCTATTTACATGTGAGTAAGAAACTTCAAGTTACCTATTTTGCAGTCACCTTTTACACAACTTAAGAATTACCTTTTCCCTGTACAGATAACACGTTTATTTTTCAATCTAACAGAAACTTTCAATCATAACACTAATAATACCATTATTTGCATAGAACAAAAATGCTCATAACAGTCCTCCCTAGTTGAATTGCTTTTCCATCAAAGCAATTGTAGAGATGGATGCTAAAAGTATACCAAGGCTTTTCAAAGGGCAAGCTCAAGAACCTGAATCACAGACATCAAGCATTCATGAAATAGTGCAAAAAATAACACAAAACCAAAAACATTAAGCTGATGACATCAAGCATTCATGGTAGGAGTATATGAAATCAATGGCTAATACTCTCTAGTCTACTATAATAAAAAAACATTAATATTCATCTGAGAATCCAACAACTACTACCCCAAAACAGGCTAATCAGAAACAAAATCAATGTTAAAATGGACACCCTCTCCAATCACCATTATTTCAAGCTAGTTTTAGGCTTTACTTCTAAACACCATGAAATGAAATCAACCATTCAAATTTCAGACAATTCAAAGAAATTGATTCAGCAGGATCTATGAATTTGTTCGACTCATGGTGCAATGGCATTACTTCATGCCATATGTCAGATTCACCGTTAACTTGAGGAACTCTCCAAGAACAAATGGACATTCTCTGGCATCCAAAATATTTTATTATATTTCCTAAAAATGACAAAATAGAAGAAATGAATCAACTGAATACAAATCATTGTCTTTCATGTAATTGGCAAGATGTTCCTTTGTTTTCCACACTTGTTTATTAATGTCTCATAGCTAGTATTTTAGAAGATTTATATGTTAATATTGAGATAGGAGTAGATACACATCTTGTAACACATCCAGCCTCTAGGATGCTGTATAAATTTTTTGCATAATACAATATTGCAATTTATATTTCCAACATGGTGTCTTCTCTCTCTTGAAATTCTCTTGTTCTTTAATGATTGCTCAATAATATTCTACACTTCTATCATTTCCATAATTTGCTTCTGTTCATAACACATTTCAGCCAATTTGAGTAGTTGTCTCTCAAGAATCCCTAGAACCCAAATCAGTGGTATCAACACACAACAATTGAATCCTTTTCTACAGTTTGTATGCTCATTCATACAAGGCTTGGGTACAAGAAGCTTGATCTCAAAACTCGTGATCATTCATCTTATCTCACTTCACAATTTCAACATATTGTAAACAAATCTACACCATAAATGCCAACTTCAAAAAATGTTTCCAAGGATGATAGGGAGCACTTTGTAGCAACAAAGCAACAATATAAAGCAACATCATCTATAGGAAAGAGCTGGAACCATTAATCATTTCACCTAACTTTTGCAGTGCATTCAATCTCCTTCAAACCCATCATCTCAATAGCTTGTTCAAAAGCACTTGTTTTAGGCTTTTAGCTTGTGACAGGTTGCCAATGGAATCAGGAAGGTTATTTAAATGTTCACACCCTTCTATGTTCAAGGTTGTAGCTGTGACAGGTTGCCAATGGAATTAAGGAGGTTATTTAAACCATAGTAATAGAAATCTGCAAAAAGACTTGATTAATCATGATTTTTAAAAACTCTGCAGGCTAGATGATTTTTCCCCAATTTTTTGAAACAATATGACCTTTTGGTCAACAATTTTTTCCCATTTAAAACTGCAAAATCGCAAAAAAACGTGTTTAAAACCTACAGAAAAATGCAAATAAAATTGTGTTGATTTTCACGCGAAAAAAAAAATGATGAGACTATAGCTTGTTGCTTACAATTATGCTTTGATACCATTTTTCCAAGCATCCATAGCCTATTCGAAAGCACCTGTTTTAGGATTTTAGCCATAGCAGCAAGGGAGTGAATTGTTTGATAAAATGCTTTGGTAGATATGTATGAAAAATGTCTTATCATAGACAAGGCAGTGAACTGTTTGAAAATATGCCTCAAAGAAATGTGGTCTCATGGTGATGGAATGCCATCACAATCCATAGCCATAGGCATTCATCATGCCATTCCATCACCATGAGACCACATTTCTTCGAGGCATTTTTTCAAACAGTTCACTACCTTGTATGTGATATTGCTTACTATTAAGCTTTGATAGATTTTTTCCAAGCATCCATAGCTTGTTCAAAAGCACTTGTTTTAGGCTTTTAGCCATAGCAGCAAAGCAGTGAACTGTTTGATAAAATGCTTTGGTAGACATGAATAAAAAATGTGGTAGCATCGACAAGGTAGTGAAATGTTTGAAAAAATGCCTCAAAGAAATGTAGTCTCATGGTGATGATTGTCATGGCATTCCATTACCGTGAGACCACATTTCTTTGAGGCATTTTTTCAAACAATTCGCTACCTTGTCTATGCTATTGCTTATTATTATGCTTTGATAGATCTTTCCAAGCATCCATAGCTTGTTCGAAAGCACCTGTTTTAGGCTTTTAGCCATAGCAGCAAGGCAGTGAACTGTTTGATAAAATGCTTTGGTAGATATGTATGAAAAAGGTTGTACCATAGAAAAGGAAATGAACTATTTGAAAAGATGCCTCAAAGAAATGTGTTCTCATGGTGATGGAATGCCATGACAATCCATCACCATAGGCATTCATCATGGCATTCCATCACCATAAGACCACATTTCTTTGAGGCATCTTTTCAAACAGTTCACTACCTTGTCTATGCTATTGCTTACTATTATGCTTTGATAGATTTTTTTCAAACATCCATAGCTTGTTCAAAATTGTTTTAGGCTTTTAGCCATGGCAGCAAAGCTGTGAACTGTTTGATAAAATGCTTTGGTAGCCATGTATGAAAAATGTCGTAGCATAGACAAGGCAGTGAACTGTTTGAAAAAATGACTCAAAGAATTGTGGTCTCATGGAATGCCATGACAAGCTAATCTATATTCTCTGTTTTCTGCTCCATCCCAATTGGAGACTTCCCAAATTCGTTTCCTCTAGCCTTCACTAGGCCATTCACCATCAACTCTTCCTTTCATGGAAATTCACTTATCCATTTTAATTGATCTTCTTCACCATTCAAAGTGACTGCACCCTTCTCATTAACTTCACACTCTTCTACAAACTCACTAACTGCCCCTTAGTTATTTGAATGAAGAAGATTGTTTGTTATTTCTTTATGTACCATGTTCAAGTGCTGCAGTTGTGATAGGTTGCCAATGGAATCAGGAAGGTTATTTAAACGTTCACACCCTTCTATGTTCAAGGTTGCAGCTGTGACAGGTTGCCAATGGAATTAAGGAGGTTATTTAAACCATAGTAACAGAAATCTGCAAAAAAACTCGATTAATCACGATTTTTAAAAAATCTGCAAGCTAGATGATTTTTTCCCCAATTTTTTGAAACAATATGACCTTTTGGTCAACAATTTTTTCCCATTTAAAACTGCAAAATCAACAAAAAACGTGTTTAAAACCTACAGAAAAATGCAAGTAAAATTGTGTTGATTTTAACGCGAAAAAAAAAACGATGAGACTATAGCTTGTTGCTTACAATTATGCTTTGATACATTTTTTCCAAGCATCCATAGCCTATTCAAAAGCACCTGTTTTAGGCTTTTAGCCATAGTAGCAAGGAAGTGAACTGTTTGATAAAATGCTTTGGTAGATATGTATGAAAAATGTCGTAGCATAGACAAGGCAGTGAATTGTTTGAAAATATGCCTCAAAGAAATGTGGTCTCATGGTGATGGAATGTCATCACAATCCATAGCCATAGGCATTCATCATGGCATTCCATCACCATGAGACTGCATTTCTTCGAGGCATTTTTTCAAACAGTTCACTACCTTGTATGTGCTATTGCTTACTATTATGCTTTGATAGATTTTTTCCAAGCATCCATAGCTTGTTCAAAAGCACTTGTTTTAGCCTCGTTGTTAAAGGCAAAGAAAGAAACGCTTTTGATGTAAAAAATGCTTTGGTAGACATGAATAAAAAATGTGGTAGCATCGACAAGGTAGTGAAATGTTTGAAAAAATGGCTCAAAGAAATGCAGTCTCATGGTGCTGATTGTCATCGCATTCCATCACCATGAGACCACATTTCTTTGAGGCATTTTTTCAAACAATTCACTACCTTGTCTATGCTATTGCTTATTATTATTCTTTGATAGATCTTTCCAAGCATCCATAGCTTGTTCGAAAGCACCTGTCGGCTTTTAGCCATAGCAGCAAGGCGTATGCTGAAGCTTGATAAAATGCTTGGCAAAAGATATAAAATGGAAAAAATGCCGTAACCATAGTGAAAAGCGCAATGAACCGCTTGAAAGATGCCCGCACAATGGCTGATGGTGATGGAATGCCATGACAATCCATCGCCATAGGCATTCATCATGGCATTCCATCACCATGAGACCACATTTCTTTCAGGCATCTTTTCAAACAGTTCACCGCCTTGTCTATGCTATTGCTTACTATTATGCTTTGATAGATTTTTTTCAAACATCCATAGCTTGTTCAAAACTATTTTAGGCTTTTAGCCATGGCAGCAAAGCTGTGAACTGTTTGATAAAATGCTTTGGTAGACATGTATGAAAAATGTCTTAGCATAGACAAGGCAGTGAACTGTTTGAAAAAATGACTCAAAGAATTGTGGTCTCATGGAGTGCCATGACAAGCTAATCCACATTCTCTGTTTTCTGCTCCATCCCAATTGGAGACTTCCCAAATTCTTTTCCTCTAGCCTTCACTAGGCCATTCACCATCAACTCTTCCTTTCTTGGAAATTCACTTATCCATTTTACTTGATCTTCTTCACCATTCAAAGTGACTGCACCCTTCTCATTAACTTCACACTCTTCTACAAACTCACTCACTGCCCCTTGGTTATTTGAATGAAGAAGATTGTTTGTTATTTCTTTATGTACCATGTTCAAGTACGACAATTGTGACAGGTTGCCAATGGAATCAGGAAGGTTATTTAAACGTTCACACCCTTCTATGTTCAAGGTTGTAGCTGTGACAGGTTGCCAATGGAATTAAGGAGGTTATTTAAATCATAGTAACAGAAATCTGCAAAAAAACTCGATTAATCACGATTTTTAAAAAATCTGTAGGCTAGACGATTTTTTCCCCAATCTTTTGAAACAATATGACCTTTTGGTCAACAATTTTTTCCCATTTAAAACTGTAAAATCGCCAAAAAATGTGTTTAAAACCTACAGAAAAATGCAAATAAAATTGTGTTGATTTTCACGCGAAAAAAAAAAAACGATGAGACTATATCTTGTTGCTTAAAATTATGCTTTGATACATTTTTTCCAAGCATCCATAGCCTATTCGAAAGCACCTGTTTTAGGCTTTTAGCCATAGCAGCAAGGGAGTGAACTGTTTGATAAAATGCTTTGGTAGATATGTATGAAAAATGTCATAGCATAGACAAGTCAGTGAACTGTTTGAAAATATGCCTCAAAGAAATGTGGTCTCATGGTGATGGAATGTCATCACAATCCATAGCCATAGGCATTCATCATGCCATATTTCCTGAGAATTTGCTGGCGGCATTTTTCAAACAAGCCACTACCTTTGTATAAAATTGTCACAATATTAAGCTTCTCTTTGATAGATTTTTCCAAGCATCCATAGTTTTGTTCACGAGCCGAGCCTTGTTATAAAGCAAAGAAAGTAAAGTTGAACTGCTTGATAAAATGCTTTTGGTAGACATGGTCAAAAAAATGTGGTAGCATCGACAAGGTAGTGGAAATGTTTGAAAAATGCCTCAAAGAAATGTAACTTCATGGTGATGATTGTCATGGTGAGCTCTATTACCATGAGACTTATTTCGAGGTGATGCCAAACAATCTAACGCTTCTGTCTATGCTACGCTTTATTATTATTGACATATCTTTCAAGCATCCATAGCTTGTCTAAAAAGCACCTCGCTTTAGGCTTTTGCGCCATAGCAGCAGCGCAAAGAACCGCTTGATAAAATGCTTTGGTAGATATGTATGAAAAATATTGTACTCATAGAAAGGTAATGAACATTTAGATGTTCTGTGCCAGGGTTCCGCTGGCATGGAATGCCATGACAATCCATCTTAGAATTCATCATGGCATTCCATCAACATGAGACCACATTTCAGGCATCTTTTCAAACAGTTCACTGCCTTGTCTATGCTATTGCTTACTATTATGCTTTGATAGATTTTTTTCAAACATCCATAGCTTGTTCAAAACTATTTTAGGCTTTTAGCCATAGCAGCAAAGCTGTGAACTATTTGATAAAATTCTTTGGTAGACATGTATGAAAAATGTCGTAGCATAGACAAGGCAGTGAACTGTTTGAAAAAATGACTCAAAGAATTGTGGTCTCATGGAATGCCATGACAAGCTAATCCATACTTCTGCCGCCCGCATCCCAATTGGAGACTTCCCAAATTCTTTTCCTCTAGCCTTCACTAGGCCATTCACCATCAACTCTTCCTTTCTTGGAAATTCACTTATCCATGTTACTTGATCTTCTTCACCATTCAAAGTGACTGCACCCTTCTCATTAACTTCACACTCTTCTACAAACTCACTCACTGCCCCTTAGTTATTTGAATGAAGAAGATTGTTTGTTATTTCTTTATGTACCATGTTCAAGTGTTGCAGTTGTGACAAGTTGCCAATGGAATCAAGAAGGTTATTTAAATGTTCACACCCTTCTATGTTCAAGGTTGCACCTGTGACAGGCTGCCAATGGAATTAAGGAGGTTATTTAAACCATAGTAACAAAAATCTGCAAAAAAACTCGATTAATCACGATTTTTAAAAAATCTGCAGGCTAGACGATTTTTTCCCCGATATTTTGAAACAATATGACCTTTTGGTCAACAATTTTTTCCCATTTAAAACTGCAAAATCGCCAAAAAACGTGTTTAAAACCTACAGAAAAATGCAAATAAAATTGTGTTGATTTTCACGCAAAAAAAATAAAATGATGAGACTGTAGCTTGTTGCTTACAATTATGCTTTGATACATTTTTTCCAAGCATCCATAGCCTATTCGAAAGCACCTGTTTTAGGCTTTTAGCCATAGCAGCAAGGGAGTGAACTGTTTGATAAAATGCTTTGGTAGATATGTATGAAAAATGTCATAGCATAGACAAGTCAGTGAACTGTTTGAAAATATGCCTCAAAGAAATGTGGTCTCATGGTGATGGAATGTCATCACAATCCATAGCCATAGGCATTCATCATGCCATTCCATCACCATGAGACCACATTTCTTCGAGGCAATTTTTCAAACAGTTCACTACCTTGTATGTTCTATTGCTTACTATCAAGCTTTGATAGATTTTTTCCAAGCATCCATAGCTTGTTCAAAAGCACTTGTTTCAGGCTTTTAGCCATAGCAGCAAAGCAATGAACTGTTTGATTAAATGCTTTGGTAGACATGAATAAAAAATTTGGTAGCATTGACAAGGTAGTGAAATGTTTGAAAAAATGCCTCAAAGAAATGCAGTCTCATGGTGATGATTGTCATGGCATTCCATTACCATGAGACCACATTTCTTTGAGGCATTTTTTCAAACAATTCACTGCCTTGTCTATGCTATTGCTTATTATTACGCTTTGACAGATCTTTCCAAGCATCCATGGCTTGTTTGAAAGCACCTGTTTTAGGCTTTTATCCATAGCAGCAAGGTAGTGAACTGTTTGATAAAATGCTTTGGTAGATATGTATGAAAAATGTTGTACCATAGAAAAGGCAATGAACTGTTTGAAAAGATTCCTCAAAGAAATGTGTTCTCATGGTGATGGAATGCCATGAAAATCCATCGCCATAGGCATTCATCATGGAATTCCATCACCATGAGACCACATTTCTTTGAGGCATCTTTTCAAACAGTTCACTGCCTTGTCTATGCTATTGCTTACTATTATGCTTTGATAGATTTTTTTCAAACATCTATAGCTTGTTCAAAACTGTTTTAGGCTTTTAGCCATGGCAGCAAAGTTGTGAACCGTTTGATAAAATGCTTTGGTAGACATGTATGAAAAATGTCGTAGCATAGACAAGGCAGTGAACTGTTTGAAAAAATGACTCAAAGAATTGTGGTCTCATGGAATGCCATGACAAGCTAATCCACATTCTCTATTTTCTGCTCCATCCCAATTGGAGACTTCCCAAATTGTTTTCCTCTAGCCTTCACTAGGCCATTCACCATCAACTCTTCCTTTCTTGGAAATTCACTTATCCATTTTACTTGATCTTCTTCACCATTCAAAGTGACTGCACCCTTCTCATTAACTTCACACTCTTCTACAAACTCACTCATTGCCCCTTAGTTATTTGAATGAAGAAGATTGTTTGTTATT
>VDFB02391829.1:0-14221 GCA_007258455.2 Sequoia sempervirens | reverse complement strand
AGGTTCTTCAATGACAACTCTTATCGATCTTAAAAGATTTCCTTTGGAGAGGGCTATTCCTTGTAGCCCTTACCAGTCAGTATTCTGACTTTTTTTTCTCTCAAAATTGCTGAACAACCTGCCAACTTAAATGCACTTCCTGACACCCCTTTTTAGTCCTTTAAATCTCCACAAGGTGCCAGACCACTGCCCCAACCGTATGGTGCTTGCAACCCCTGCATAAACTCTTCAAGCTTTACTTCCAAATCTCTAACCGGGCAGTCCAAGCTCGCCTAGGGTTTGGATTTCCAATATTTTGCTTGGACCTTTAACACTCTTATTCCCATATATTTACAAACACATGGCTCCCCTTCCATACCCTACTAATCTCAGGAAAAACCCGATGTCAGAGTTTATAGGGGAGCCATTTTAAAAACTCCTACCCAAACCTACAATGGAAACCCTCTAAATTCTAGCCTAAGAACACAAATCACTAATTCTGCCCTTTGGAATCTAAATGAACAATGAAAGATGAAACAAATCTATTCTAATGACTTGAACATAGTGCTAAAATCTGTGCTTTCAATGCCTATGGTAGTGCTTTTGCAAAACACAGTGGAATTTTCAGAAAAACACTACAATTCTAAACTATAAACTTGGAATAGTCAATGTACACTAAGCAACTTTAAAAACAAATGACAACCGCTCTATACTACCTAATAAACATAAAATAGTATTAAATTAACTGGTACATCGCCTTCTAGTTCGCTGTCTCTCAAAAGACACGACTGATATAGAAAATACCGAATTTATCTATTATTTGCAGTCCTAAACTTATCTTCAATGCATGTATTCTCACTCAATGAACTATCTACAAGGAAAAGGTACTATGATATGTTAAGGGAACTTAGTCTCAATGCCTAAACCAGCGGTAACATAAAACATCAACTTTGTTATGAAAACATGAAGTTTTCAAAAAACATACAAATATAGAGAACTGCAGGCATCTGCTATTCACACCAAAATATTTTTACAAAGCACACTAGCGCTCGTATGAGCCACGTTCCATCCATTTTACGATGCCTTTGCCACTATTCAAGGAGGCGGAGTTGTTAGAACTTTTCCTAATTTTAAAGGGATTCTAATCCCACTAAATTACATGCAACATAACCGGTCATACAGCTTCCCCAACAACATTTTGCGACTTAGCAGCTCCATGTTAGGATCCTAAATTTGAGGACCTCCACCTCCTTGGACTATCCACTCTTTAGCAGTTCTTTGGCATCTTTTTAAACAATGATGATGTGGTTTTAATAGACTAAATGCTGTAACTTAATATCTTTGTCTTAAGCTACATAAAATAAATTTAACACTAGTAATTAACTAAGATGGGTATAGTCCTAATGAATAACTCATCCACACCAACAAGACCTTGTAAGGTCTAAAAGTAAAACACAACAAGCATTCTTGACTTGGCTAAAGTCAGTACAAGCCAAAATTATGCAAACCAAATTGGAGGTCAGCCTAGGTGCTCCTGCACCATCCTCCCTAAAATAGAAAAATTCAATCCATCCTTGGATTGAGCAAGTTAGGATCAACTCCAAACTTCTTGAACTCTTCCTCCTTGATCCATACTGCATCAACTTTAGGCTGTCCTTGCCTTTGGATCAGATGTTCCCTGTACTCTTTGGTTCTTGTTCTTTTGTAAATCCTGGTATCCAAGATCTTATCAGTTTGTTTGACTGTAGCAGGGGGCAGTTTGAGTTCTTCCACATCTTGGATGACTTCTTGGATGGTCTGATCCATGTTTGGTGGTGGTCCTCTATAATGGACTAAGTCTGGAACATTGAAAACAGGGGACAATCCACTGTCATCTAGCAATTGCACCTTAAAAGCATTGTTGCCATACTTCTCCAAGATAGGACATGGACCTATCCTCTTCATTTGCTTATGAGGAACTCCTTTCTACAATCTAGCCTTGTTCAAATGCACCATCACTAGGTCACCAACATTAAACTGAACCTCTCTCCTATGCTCATCCACTTTGGTTTTATGTTTCATGGTATTCTCTGCCAAGGTTTTTCTGACTGTCTCATGAATTTCCTGGATTGCACAAGCAAAGTCATCTGCATAACCACTTCCCTTGACTCCATCCTTCAACTCTCTCAGCTCATAAACACCTCTAGGGTGCAGTCCATAGACAATTTCAAAGGGGCTCTTCCCTGTGGATCTATTTACTGTATCATTATAGGCATATTCAGCTTGCCCAATAATCTGATCCCATTGTTGACCATACTCCTTGGTCAAGCATCTCAGAAGGTTTCCAAGTGTCCTATTCACAACTTCGGTCTGACCATTAGTTTGGGGATGGTATGCAGATCCAAAGGATAAATTGGTGCCCATTCTTTGCCAAAGAGTCTTCCAAAAATGACTCATAAACTTAGTATCTCTGTTTAATACAATGCTGATTGGTAAGCCATGAATCCTTACTATCTCCTTAAATAAAAGAGAGGCTATTTGACTAGCATCATTGGTTGTTTTGTAGGGTACAAAGTGAGCCATCTTGCTGAATCTGTCTACAACAACATACACACTATCCATACCTTGCTTTGTCTTGGGTAAACCAACTACAAAGTCCATGCTTAAGCATTCCCATGGCCTAGAAGGGATAGGCAGTGGCTAGTATAGGCCTGCATTTGAAGAAATTCCTTTGGCCTTTTGACACACCACACAACTCTCTACATATTTTCTGACATCTAGGTTCATCTTAGGCCAAAAATAAAACCTTTGAACAAGTTCTTGAGTTTTAGTGATCCCAAAATGACCACTTAATGCACCATTATGCTTTTCTTGTATTAAGTTCTCCCTAATAGAACCTCTAGGAACACAAAGCTGATTCCCTTTAAACAATAAATCACTTTGCAAGGTATATTCAACATACTTGCTATGGAAATGGTTCTTAAACTCAAGGAATACCTTATAAATTTCTGCAAAGTCTTCATCATCTGCATATAGATCTTTGAAGTGATCTATTCCCATGCTCTTCAACTGAATTTCTTGAATGGTGAGAACTCTCCTACTCAATGCATCAGCCACCTTGTTGAGAGCTCCTTTCTTGTGCTTGATGTTGAAGGTGTAAGCTTGCAAGTACTCCACCCATTTCATGTGCCTATGACTCAACTTCTCTTATGAATTCAGAAAACTAAGTGCTTGATTGTCTGAGTACACAATGAATTCTTTGGGAAGCAAGTAGTGCCTCCACTTCCTTAGTGCTTGGACCAATGCATACATTTCAAGCTCTTAAGAAGAGTACTTCTTCTTGGCTTCACTTAGCTTCTCAGAATGAAAAGCCACCGGTCTGCCCTCTTGGCTGAGAACAACTCCAATTGCTACATTACTTGCATCACATTCAATGGTAAATAGTTTCTCAAAGCTTGGCAACACCAAAATAGGTTGGGTAGCTATCTTTTCCTTCAGCAACTCAAAACTCTTGTTAGCTTGCTCATTCCATACAAACCTAGTTTTCATGCCTCCTTTAATGGTATCCAACATAGGAGCACAAATTGCACTAAACTTCCTTAAGAATTTTCTATAATACTGAGCAGGACCATGGAAGCTTCTTACCTCTATTGTTGTCTTTGGAGTAGGCCAATTTAGAATGGCTTCTACCTTGTTGCTGTCCATCTTCAAGTTGCCATGTGATAACACAAATCCAAGGTACACTAGCTCTGTTTTGATGAACTCACACTTTTCCAGATTAATCTTCAGCTTCTCCTCCTACAGCTTCTTGAAAATCAGCTCAATGTGTTTGAGGTGTTCTTCTCTTGTTCTGCTATAGATTAGTATATCATCAAGATACACTACTACAAACTTGCCAATGTAGTCTTTGAGGATTTCATTCATGAGTCTCATGAATGTGGAGGGGGCATTAGATAATCCAAATGGCATTACTAGCCACTCATAAATACCCTCATTGGTTTTGAAGGATGTTTTCCACTCATCACCCTCATGTATTCTAATTTGGTGGTAACCACTCTTCAAATCTATCTTGGTATAGTACCTAGCTTCACCTAGACAATCCATGAGATCTTCAATCCTAGGGATGGGAAACCTATACCTGATGGTTATCTTGTTTATTGCCCTGGAATCAGTACAAAGCCTCCATTCTCCTCCTTTCTTAGGTGCTAAGACAGTGGGTACTGCACAAGGACTAATGCTTTTCCTAATAAGACCTTGGTCAAGTAGTTCTTGAATCTGCCTAGCTATTTCCTAATTTTGCTGAGGTGTCATCTTATAAGCTACTTTGTTTGGAAGGGTGGCTCTTGGTATCAAGTCTATCCTATGACTTATGGCTCTTTTAGGAGGTAAGGTTGCTAGTTGACCACTACTTACAATGCTTTCATAGGTCTGCAACAAGTCTTGTATCTCCTTGGGTAACTCTTGTTCTTCAGCTGCCTTCTCCTTGCTTGCTTCTCTTGGCTTGATCATTACTGCATAGCCAACTCCTTCTCCTTCTTCCAAGGCCTTTAAGAACTCTTTTTCACCAGTTATAAGCAGCTTAGAACCAGCTGTCTGCACCTCAGTATCTTCCAACAAAGATTGAATCTTGTAGGTTACTTTGTCCTTCTTGAAGGTGTAAGAATTCTTGGCTCCATCATGCACAGCTTGACGGTCAAATTTCCAAGGCCTACCTAGGAGCAAGTGGCATGCATCCATAGGTAATACATCACACAATACCTTGTCTTTGTACTTTCCAATTAAAAACTCTACCCATGCTTGTTCATTTACCAAGACATGCTGACCCTTATTGAGCCATGTGACCTTGTAAGGATTTTTGTGAGGTATCCTTGTCAATTTCAGTTTGTTGACTGCCTCCTCTGACACAATATTGTCAGTAGAACCTGAGTCTATGATCACCTTGCACACTTTCCCCATCATCTTGCACTTTATCCTAAACAAGGATCTTCTTTGGCTTGGCTCCTCTCTCACAGGTTCTTTAATTAAAGTCCTTTTCATCATGAGATCCTCACCTTCCTCTAAGTTCAAAGGTACTTCTGATTGTTTATTTGCTGTAGCTGTCTCATCTTGAATCAGATTGGTTCTCCTATCTCCTCCATGAGAAGTGCTACCTTTCTCTGGACATCTATAGGCTGGGTGTCCTAATTGGTTGCAATGATAGCATTTCATGTTGGTGAAGTAACTACCTCTTCCTTGTCCACCACTTCTTCCTCTGGAGCTGAAACCTCTTCCTCTACCACCTCTACTAGAACTTCCCTCTTGTTGTTATGAGAATCTGACTTCTCCTTGGGCTCTTGGTTTTGAGCTTCTTCCACTATAGCTTCCTCTTTGTCCTTTGCTATCTTTCCCTTTACCTCTACCTTTGGGATTTTGTTCATGCTTCTTTTTGCCTTTCTCCTCTATTTTCAAAGCCATTTGATAGCATTGGCAGACTGTTTTGAATTTTACTAAACTCATGTCCTCTTGGATAGATCACTTGAGCCCATTCAAATACCTTGCCAACTTGATACTCTCTTCTTCAACCACTTTTGATCTAAGGCACAATTTTTGAAATTCCTCTGTATATGTTTGGACATCCATGTCCTTTTGCCTCAGATTGTGTCTTCTCCTATGCAACTGGACTTCATAATCATCAGGGAGATAAGTTTTCCTTATCTTAGTCACCATTCCTCTCCATGAAACTATAGGACCTTTGCCTTCTTTTTCTCTTTCAGATTGCTCAAACTTCCACCATGTGAGAGCTGCTCCTCTCAACCTTGAATTGGCCACCTTCACCTTTTGGGCCTCTGTTATGCCATCACACTCAAAGTGATTCTCAATGCTCTCAATCCAGTCCACAACTGAATCAGGGTCCATTTGTCCACTGAAAAGTGGCACACCCTCCATTGCTTTACCACTCAAGGCCTGCAATGCCTTCAAGAATGGTTCCTCTGCAAGAATAGGATTAGGATTTGGAGCTTCCTCCTCCAAATCCTCTTCTTTTTCCTTGGCTTCCCGTTCCTCTTTCTTTTTAATCTTTTCCTTCACATTATCTACTGTTTCTTGGACTTCATCTAGGAGTTTCTCCATCTGAGATATCCTTTCTCTGAGCAACCGGTTATCTTCCTCTTGCTCTTCTACCTTCTTTTACTACTGCATTTTTTGTCCATGGACCAGCCCTCTAGTGTGGCCCTCTCTCCCTCTCTCACCGATTGGATTGGCTCATTAATCCTGGCCTTAGATCCAACTCTTGGCTTTGATACCAATATGGTGTGAGGGTGGGAGCCTAAGCAGCACTGTGAAACTGCTTGCTATCCTCATACTAAGAACGAAACTCAATAGTTCATATTGAGCTCGAAGATGCTCGCCTTCTCCTCAAATCCTCGCCGCCGCCAGTTTTCCACTGTATGCCAAACAAAGAGATATGCTTATTTAATTTGCATTCTCTTCTAACAGAATCGTTCTGTTCCACCATGTTGCTTGAAAGGATTGGAACCGCCAATAGAGGTTTCTTGCTTGTTGTAGCCATCAAACTGCAGATTTCACATGAATTTTTCTGTTTGGGAAGGGGCTAATCCTTGTAGCCCTTACCAGTCCTATTTTTGCTTTTCTTGCTTAAATCTGCCAAATGACCTGTCAAGTAAACTTGAGTTCCTGATACCCTTTTGGAACTTTTAAATCTTGCACTAGGTTTCTGACCTTCTTCTATTCCGTACAGTGGATTCCAACACTCTTGGAGAGGAGGCCTAATTGCCCTATCTTCTAGGGTTTCCCTGTTCTTTGTTAGAAATATTCATCCAAAGGAATGTTTGGAGCTTCAACTCTTTTAACCTTAATCCTAGGATCCCAATCTCCTTAAACTCGAATCAATAACTCCCTTAACCGACCATTAGCATCTTTTAAACAATGACTATGTGTTTGAAACACATTTTACACCTTCCTTACAAACCTAAGCTATCTAAAGCTAAATATAACTACATTTATCAACATAACAACTAAGATGATATTAATCATGATGATTAACTCATCACACACACAAATACAAGACCTTCTAAGGTCCAAAACAACATACCAAAATCCCTGACTTGGCTAAAGTCAATACAAGCCAAAATTGTGCACAAACTTGGTGGAGGTTAGCCTAGGTGCTCCTGCACCAAGGAGGATGATCTAGAGGAGGACCAGGAAGATGAGGCTTCTGTGGAACCTATTCCTAGTGTGGAGAAGAAGGAAATGGAGCTAATGGGTGTCCTCAACATCAAGGAAGGATAAATAGAAGACCTAAGGGTAATGCACATGTTACAGATGTAGATGAAGATGCTGAGTCTTCATATTTTGAGGATGCAAAAAAAGGAGAGGTTCTTGTTACCAGAAGAGCGTTGCTAAATGAGAAGGAACCAAATCAAAGGAAGAATTTGTTTCACACCATATGTAAGTGTGAAGGTAAAATTTTTATGTTATTATTGATGGAGGTAGTATTGATAACCTTGTTTCAGAAGAAATGGTTAGTAAGTTGTAGTTGGAGAGAAGAAGGCATCCAAACCCATACTAGATTGCTTGGTTGCATGACTATAAAGCCTTGGTAAATGAACAATGTCTTGTAAAGTTCAAGATTGGAAATTACCATGGTGAGGTATTGTGTGATATTATGCCAATGTGTGTTTGTCATATGTTGTTAGGTAGACCGTGGTAGTTTGATCGACAAAAAATACATGATGGACATGCCAATGCCTATTCTTTGAAAAAGGATGGGGTTCAACATAAGTTGAAGCCCTTGAAAGAGGTAGAAAGGTATGCAACAATGGAAGAATTTATTTGGTTGATGGAAGAAAGTTCCTAGAAGGTATGAAGCATGAGCATATGTGTTTTGCATTGATCCTTAGAGTTGATAAAGAAGATACCATTGAGGTACTTGCAGAGGTTTTAGATTTGTTGGATGAGTTTCAAACTATTATTTCTGATAATGTACCTGAAGGTTTTCCTCCTGTAAGAAAGATTAGTCATCAAATGGACCTGATTCCTAGAGCTAGTTTTCCGAATAAGGCATCTCATCGTATGAATCCAACAGAGAGTGAAGAGTTGAACATATAAGTGTAAAAGTTGTTGTGGAAGAAATTGATCAAATAGAGTTTAAGTCTATGTGCAATACTTGCAGTACTAGCACCAAGGAAGGATGGGGAATGGCAGATGTGTATAGATTCTAGAGCCATCAACAAGATCACCATCAAGTATAGATTTCCCTTGCTGAGAATGGATGACATAATGGATTGTTTGAGTGAAGATGAGTACTTCACGAAGATAGATCTGAAGAGTGGATATCACCAAATCTGAATTAGAGAAGGAGATGAATGGAAGACATCCTTTAAAACCAAGGAGGGCTTGTACGAGTGGCTAGTCATTCCTTTTGGGATAATTAATGCACCAAGCACATTTATGTGACTTATGAATGAGGTATTGAAAGATTTTTTAGGAAAATTTGTTATTGTTTATTTAGATGATATTTTGATTTTTAGTAAGACATTGGAGGAGCACTTGATGCATATCCGAAGAGTTTTTGAGAAGTTGTTGATTAATTTGAAGAAATGTAGTTTTGTGAAGAGAAGGTTGGTGTATCTAGGATTTGTTGTCTCAGTAGAGGGTCTTAAAATGGATTTAGAGAAGGTGATATCTATCATTGAATGGCCTACCCCAAGGAGTGTTACAGAGGTAAGATCATTTCATGGTCTAGCAAGTTTTTACTTACAAAAATTTTATTAAGAATTTCAGTAGTATTTGTGCATCTCTAATTGAAGCGATGAGAGGGGATAGAAAAGAGTTTAAGTGGACCATAGGAGCAGCCAAAAGTTTTAATATGTTGAAGAAGAAAGTTAATGGGAAACCTATTTTGTCCCTTCTAGATTTCAATAAGGTCTTTTAGGTAGATTGTGATGCTAGTGGCACTGCCATAGGAGCTATTTTGAGTCAAGAAGGTAAGCCTGTTGACTATTTTAGTGAGAAGTTAAATGATGCTAAGAAGAAATATTTTGTCTATGATCAATAGTTTTATGGTATAGTTTAGGCTTTGAAGAAATGGAGACACTATTTGTTTCCAAAAGAATTTTTATATACTGATCACCAGGCTTTGCAATATCTCAATAGTCAAGGAAATTTGAATCAAAGAAACTTAAAATGGGTTGAGTTTTTGTAGAGTTATACTTTTGTTTTGAAGCACAGGAGTGGAAGGTCAAACAGAGTTGCAAATTCCTTGAGTAGAAGGAAAAATTTGTTGATAGAAATGAATATAGAGGTTGTTGGGTTCAATGAACTCAAGAGTTTGTATCCTGAAGATCCAGACTTTGCAGAAGCTTGGAAAGCTTGTTTGGAACCTGTTACATTGTATAGGATGAGATGGTTGGATTTATTAATCCAAGATGGGATGTTGTTTAGAGGAAGCTAATTGTGCATTCCAAGGAGTTCTATGAGAGAGAATCTAATGAAGGAGAAGCATAGTGGAGGATTGGCTAGACATTTTGGTTGAGATAAGACCATTGCTCTTGTAGTGAGAATTATAATTGGTCACAGTTACAAAAAGATGTGAAGAAGTTTGTACAAGGTTTCAGAGTATGTCAGATGGTTAAAGGAACAAGTCAGAATACTAGATTGTATAAGCCATTACCTATAGCTAAGAGGAAATGGGAGGATATTAGCATGGATTTTGTTCTCAGATTGCCAAGGACACAAAGAGGGAATGATTCCATATTTGTGGTGGTGGATAAATTTTCAAATATGGTACATTTCATTCTGTGTCATAAGACTAGTGATGCAGTTCATGTTGCAGAGTTGTTTTTTAGAGAGATGGTGAGACTACATGGTCTACCAAAGAGTATAGTTTCGGATAAAGATACCAAATTTATTGGTTATTTCTGGAGGACATTATGGAACAAGTTGAAGACATTTGAAGTTCAATTTTGCACACCATCCATAGATAGATGGACAAACGAAGGTGGTGAATAGGAGTTTGGGTAACTCGCTAAGATGCTTAGTAGGAGATAAGCTCAAGGGATGGGATTTAATTATACCACTGGCAGAATTTGCTAACAACAATTATGTCAATCGGAGCACTGGTAAATCACCATTCTAGATTGTGTATGGTAGTAGTCCAAGAATTTCTTTTGAATTGAGAAAGATGGATAAGGGGGAGAAGAGAAGTGTTGAGGCTAAAGATTGTGCTGAGCACCTAAAGAATTTGCATGAAGAGGTGAATAAACATATCAACAAGATGAACTCACAATATAAGGCTAAGGAAGATAAGAAAAGGAAGTATAAGGAGTTCCAGGTAGGAGATGAAGTCATGTTTCATTTGTAGGAAAGAAATTTCTAGTTGGTACCGCACAAATGTTAAAGATGATGAAGTTTGGACCACATGCAAGATCCCAAAGAAGCATGATTTAGGAAATGCTTATGAGGTAGAGTTGCCTAGTGGAATAAACATTTCTTGTGTTCAACATTGCTGATTTGATAGAGTATCATGAAGGTGATTCAGAGGAAGGGCCAATAAAAGAACAGTGGAAAATTCTAGCACCTACTTCAGAGAAGGAAGAGATAGAAGAAATCTTGGATAGCCATGTGGTTAGAAGCACAAGAAACAAAAAATATGCAGAGTACTTGGTGAAATGGAGAGGAAGGCCCGCTGAAGATTTATCATGGTTATCTGAGGTTGAGGTTAACTATCTTGGTTTACCTCTAACTCCTGAGAAGTGACATGGTCACTTTTCAAATTACCTTGGTTGTTTGATGCAGGAGCATCCAGCAGTGTAGGGAAATTTTGCATCACCCAAAAGAATTGTTTTCTTTTCTTTAAGAAAATGGAGTCCCATGATAGCATCCTATGGGTGTAAGACAATCATGCATCAAAAATAGTGAAAAAAGACACTTACTATTTTTAGTAAGTTGGCCTAAAGGGGCTCATATGGATGTGAAAATTCTACCCCTCGAAAGTAGAGCTGGAAAAATATTTCCTGGCTAAGCGGTAAAAAATCACCTCAATACCTTGCACGGTTTGGGAGAAATTAAAGTTTCTGTCCTGATAAATTTCTCCAATGCAACTTCAAATTCAAATATAAAACTTTCGAGGCCTCGAAATAGGTCAAAAAGTGGCCGAATCGACCTATGGTGGGTTCACGCATTGTAGAGATCATCGAGAGATTTCCAATGATATGAAATAATAGCAAATCAGACACAGGTATCAAAATTTATGGCCCCACGAAGTTAGTCCTCTAAAAAGTGAATTTCATAAAAAAATCTTCCTAGGCCAGAAATCAAATGGTGGGACTTTTGGTGCTAAAATAAAAAGGGGAAATTTGATCTTTCTAGAACATTCTAGGGTGGTTATTGGGGAAAATAAAAAATGGTTAAGTGGGGGTTGTAGAAGGTGGCCTTGATAGTATAGATTGTGGCTTCAAATAGTAGATTTTCTTTTCAGAGTTGAATTTTGTTGTAATGAATCAAGCCCATGAGGCTGTAGGATGTAAGATTTGAATATGTAATTTCATTTTCTAAAAAAAATTGAAAGTGAGTCATTTTTCTATCTCGCATATTTTGTGTTGGTATTTGTTGTGATTTCTATGGGTTTTAGGTAGTGTGCCCCTCATCACCACTCTCTGATAGAACACCAACTAAAACCTTTTCTTCTCCAATCTTGGAGGCAAGGGACAAGGATGGTGAAAGAATACAAAAAGGAATTTCACAAGGTCCTGATTCAGACAAGAAATTCTAAGGCAAATAAGGAGAAAATTGCTCGTTATATTAACTGGTCGAAGCCAAGCATACAGGAAGAATTGGAACTGGTAAGAATGACCACCTTTGAAGACACTTATCAAATTTCTCTAAAGGTTGAAGAATGACTGAACAAGAGGTTTGAGAACAAGCAATGAGGTGGAGGTCATGGAGGAAAGACCAGTGGACGATCATATGGGGGGAAAAATGAAGATCAAAAGAAGGGTGAAGGCTTGTTAGACACTAGGAACACTGAGAGGGGGGGTGAATCAGTGTTCCACAATAAATCAGATCTTAGACTATCAACAATAATATTTAACCTTTAATAGAATCCACAACATATAAACTGAAGGAAACATGCAAACACATTAAAGAGACAATGTGAACACCATAACACCAAGATTTTTACGTGGAAACCCTGTTAGGGGAAAAACCATAGTGGAGATTAATCCACAAAGTATACTCTGTTAAAAGTATAATAAAAAGGGAATGCACTTGCATTTAGGCACACTGCCTAGAGCTCAGTGCTCAAAATAAGGAAGGCTCACTACCTTACAAAATATTTGAGAATACAACAAAAGGTTGAACTGAGAAAATAGCATCTCCGAATGCCTAGATTCAGTTCCAATGAGGCTCAGTTAAAATGATCTTCAGCCCTTCTAACTTACTTTTTTCTGCTCTGCTCAGCTCTTATCCCTTCTAAAACCCTTCTAATACTTGCACACACATCTACTCTACTCTACATACATTCACACACTTCCACACTTCTTCACACACAATATCTCCTACAAAATGAATTACCGATCTCATTTATATATTTGCTAACAAGGATTTCATTTCTATATGTCAGCTTCAAACAAATTATAATATTCTTCCACATGTCGGCTCAAATAACCAATTAGAATTAATGTGTACCCACACAAGTTGGCTAGACTATGCTAGGGACCCAAATCAAAATTCCCAACACAAGAAATATTTAAACAACTATTCCTCATACATCCGTGACACAATAGGTAAGTCATAATGAGAAGATAGACAATAAGTCATTCTCCCGAATCTCTAAACTCATACACCGATCAATGCAACATTAAAAAACTTATCATTTATGTAACATACATGCTTGAAAAGCTTCCCTGGGGATCCACACAACAAAATAATGATCTGATGAAGTATTCAGACCAACTTATCAACCAGATACTCTATTATTTTTGTTTTCTGCTGGTAGAATACTGTCTTCTACTTTGCCTGCTAGTATGAGTTACTTTTGAACTGCAGACCATACTAAAGACTCTAGTTGCCATCAATGACAACACTAGCAACCAAAAAAAATCTCCCAAAGCCATATGCGAACAAGGCTCCAGTATAAGCCAAAACCAGAAAGGAGATAACACCTACCGTCCTCGTGATCAGAATAATGGAGACCAAAGAGGAAGGGGAAGATCTGGACGAGGACTGAAGAGGGACGCCATGGAACTTGTTTCCAGTGTGGAGAAGGACATAGAGCCTATGAGTGTCCTCAACATCAAGGAAGGAAAAATAGAAGACTCGAGGGTAATGTGCACGTTGCACATGTAGATGAAGATGTTGGGTCTTCACATTCGAGGATGCAAAAAGAGGAGAGGTTCTTGTTACTAGAAGAGCCTTGTTGAATGAGGCATAACGAGCCAACCTCAAAGGAAGAAGAATTTATTTTACACCAAATGGGCATGAAGGAAGTTAAATGTTATTGATGGAGGTAGCATTGATAACCCTTGTTTCAAAAAAGAAATGGTTAGTAAGTTGCAATTGAGAGAAGAAGGAATTTGAACCCATATTGGATTGCTTGGTTACAAAACGACCATAAAGCCTTTGTAAATGAATAATTTCTAGTAAAGTTCAAGATTGGAAATTACCATGATGAGGTATTATGTGATATTATTCCTATGGATGTTTTTCATATGTTGTTAGGCAGACCGTGGTAGTTTGATCAATGAGAAATACATAATGAACATGCCAACACCTATTCTTTGACAAAGGATGGAGTTCATCATAAGCTGAAGCCCTTTGAAAGAGGTAGAAGAAAATTCTATGCAAGAATGCAAGAATTTATTGGTTGATGGAAGAAAGTTCCAGAAGGCCATGAAGCATGAGCATACAGTGTTTTGCATTGATCCCTAGAGTTAATAAAGAAGATACCACTGAGGTAGTTGTTAGTTTCAAATTTGTTGGATGAGTTTCAATATATTATTTCTGATAATGTACCTGAAGGTTTGCCTCCTATAAGAAATATTAGTCATCAGATGGACTTGATTCTTGGAGCCAATTTTTTGAATAAGGCAGCTCATCATATGACTCCAATAGAGAGTGAAGAGTTGAACATACAAGTGCAAAAGTTGTTGCGGAAGGGATTGATCAAAGAGAGTTTGAGTCGATGTGCAACACCTGCAGTACTAGCACCAAAGAAGGATGGGGAATGCCATATGTGTACATATTCTAGAGGCATCAACAAGATCAC
>VDFB02391828.1:0-32470 GCA_007258455.2 Sequoia sempervirens | reverse complement strand
TTCATTTGTTTGGCTTCTACATTAGAAAATTCTATTTAAACCTATCTTACACATGGGAGTTAATTCAAATATTTATAAAATTGAACTATGAAAAGTGAAACAATAAAACCATACACAGTAAAACACACTTTAAAATGTACCAAAAGAGATATATATGTGTGTGTGTATCACATTTATACAAGAGATATTTGAAATCCTCATTCAAAAAATAAAAAAGAGTCAAAAGGAGAGTGAGAAAAGTTGTAGATGGTAGTAGCCATTTAGTCGATGTGGGATGCCTCTTCCATCAAGGCTAAATACCCTATATAGGCGAGTTCCTAGTGAACTTCAAAGTCTTGGATATGGAGATCAGTAAGAAAAGGCTAAAGTGGAACCACTTCCCCATGTTCTAGGAATCGAGGAATATCATCCATGGAGGGAATCCCAATGGTCGAATGTGCAATAGATAAAATGGTATCCAATTTTTCTAGGAATTCAGGCTTCACTATCAAGTTGGCAGGTGCGAACGTCTTCAACAGGTAGCCCAATGTCCATAAGCGATGCTACAAAGTGGGAAGCTATATCAGAATAGAAGCGAAAGTAGCGACCTGATGAAACATACTTTTCCATGAGGACTAAGCATAAGTTTGGCATAGTGAAACTAGAAGTCCTAATGAAGAAAACCTTTTCAATCCTTTGTGATGTTATGCTCCCTAAGAAAACATTCTGTCGGCGAGAACAACCTAAGAAAATTGGAGTATCCATGTCCAAGAAGAAAATGCAAATGCACAGAGTAGAATTACATAAACAAGTAGAAAGAAAAGAGAGAAGTGTGAAGAATTTGAGAAGAAATACAAAATTTATAGAGATTCGTAAGAAAGTTGCAGTACATAGTTGCCTTGAGTGAATTTTTTTTTTTGGGAAACTACAAGCAAGGTGGTAGCTGGATAATTATCTTCAGAGTTAAAGGTTAAAATAAATTAATTCTTTACACATATCTAGTGGTAAATTGCTTCAAATTTGAGCAGTACGAAGATTGTGAATCAAGCAAGTTGAAGATTTCAAAATTAATAGTGGTCATTTCAATTCTTTTAAATAGTTGTATTAATTATGGAGGTGCTTATGTGTGCAAAATACAAAAGAAAATGAATCCGTCAAGGTAGTACACGTCATCACTTGAGTAAGTTGAGAAGTGAATATGTGCAGAATAAGGTGTGCGAATTTAATGCAGAATAATGTGATTGTGCTTCAAGGTAATCATGACATTTCTGATCCATTAATGAAGTGCAACACCATCAAGTCAAAATAACTAGCAAAATTTTTAGAAGTTGCCATAAAATTTAATTGGAAGGGTGGTAACTGATGTTTCTAGAATTTAGATTTAAATTTGGTGATTAAGTTGTCTATTGCTAAATTTTAATTTATGCATATTTTTTAATCGCATATAGTGTGCTATAGTTAGCTAAGTTGGCATAAATTAGTAAAATTCAGCTGGAAACACACACTTGCCAGGAATCATTTAAATCATTTTTTGGGAAGTAGTGAATTGATGAAGGGATTTGCATTGAATGAAAAATAAAAAAGTAACCTTTGCTACCATTGTAATTCCCAACCTAATAGCGGTGCTTCATTGCTTGCAAGTTGCTAAATGAGCTATCATTGAAATATCAAAAGTGAAAAATGAGCTATCATTGCTATATAAAAAGATATATAAACTCGTTAGGCTATCAAATAAATCTATAGGGCTATAGATGCGGTAAAACTGATGGAAAGCTATGTTTGGGGGAATTACAGAGATAACCTTGTCGAGGCTATGGATGCTTGACTAGCAGCAAGGCTCTATCCTTGGTTGGCTTTGGAGGATTACTATATTATGTAGTTCAATGTTAATGAACTGATTCTTTTTACTAAGTTTCAAAAACTAGAATTAATCAAAGCACACAAATGTTTCTGGTGGAGTTTTACTTTGTTATGCTAGAATCTAGGTAAAGGAAGAAGTTATTATTTTTAAAACATGCATAAATTTTTAATTTACGACGGGTGATTTAATTTCAAGTTTGGTTTAAATTTGGTTTTATTGGTTGCAAGTTGTGTCGTCTCACAACATGCCCCAAGACTGAAAAGACTTGGGGACCCAAGTGAAAAATATAACTCTTATGGTAGGAGCTAGCAGATTGGAAGATCACTGGAAGTAAATAAGAAAATATTTGGTAATAAAATTACTTTGTAATGTAAGTGTTTCAGGCACTAGATACCAGGTATTGGAAACATGTGAAAGGTGAAAGGTAATGCAAGTTCGAATGGAAGGCTCTAGTCTGGTATGAAGGAGTCTGATATGGAGTCTAGTTTAATGGAGTTTTGGTATAACCGAGGTCCGAGAAAGTAAGTGGGTAAAGCTGAATACCAGGTACCGAGTATCGGGTTGTAATGTGAAGTGAAATGCTAAAATATTAAGTTTATCTAATGATCTCGGTGATCTGATATAGATGTGAGGATTTATGATATGTTTCAAAGCATGTTAATTATGTGGTTTTTGTACTAACTTTTGAATAATGGTTTTATTTACATGAGATGTTATAAATGTTTCCTTTCTTTTAAAGGGATTTAATGTGTGGAATTTGTGATTGCAGGAGATATCGATTGTGATACAAAGTTTGGGTTTGGATGGTCAGGAAAACTTGAATCGTGGATGGAATCACGTTTATTCCAATTTGATTATTCTGGGAGATTATAATGGTGAGGGCTTTGATTCCACCAGAATGCTGGGGATCTTGATATTTCACATGTAGAGGAAACAAATGTCTATTTTTGAGAGAGTCGATTCCTGAGAGTGATAGAACCAGAGCCAAGCAATGTGTGGGGGTAGAAATTTTAACTTTTCATTCTAAATATATGGGAAGTCCCTAAACATTATCCTAATTTGAAGTATCATCTTGGTGAAGAATTAAAGATCAACACGCGAAGAGCTTCAACATGTAATTGGAGTTGACTTCCATCGACTTTGATTACAATTTTCCTATTGGTCACTACATTCCATGTGCCTTGACGAGATTGGTCCCTCAGATTTCCTCTCATGTAGTTTCCTTATCCTATCTGAGCCTTGTGTTCTATAAAAGGCCAGAGGATATTTATTTTTATTTTTAAGTTCAAAATTTGTGGATGTCGGAGGAGCATAAACTTGTAAGTTTTGTTCTTTTTTCCTATTTTTTGAACCATTCTGGCGTAAAAAATTGTATGCATGTAGACATTGATTAATATCAGAGCTTGTTAGATAGCTACCTATCTTAGTATCTTTTTGGCTGGTTTTGTTAGTTCAATGAGACAAGGTACGTAATGCTCACAGCCCAGTTTAAAGTGCATATAGAGACACTTAGTGTCAAAATGAAACCCCTCTCTTTAAACATTTTATATGTGGTTGTGGAAGCAATCTAGTGAAGTATAAAGCAATTTTCTATATTTTAATTACGATTCTTTGGGGCATCCATGGAGAATAGCAGGAGTGTTTTAATTTTTTCAGTATTTTTTTTTATGCTTTATTTTAGAATAGATGTTTGGTGTCTTGAAAATGTTCCAAAATTTAAATGAATGGAAGAGAATTTTATTGAAAATATTTTGTTTTCCATCAAATTGTTGAATGCTTAATGCTAAATCTACTTAAGTTATAGTAAAGAATTTGTGATGTTCATGAAATGTTATGGAAAATATTTTGGTTTCATGATGCTTGAACTCATTGTTTCAATTTGGAATTTACACCTAAAATATTCAAGAAACAACCATAGTCCCTTTGAGATTAACAACAATATCACATTAGTACCCGAGAGTGACCCTAGTGCAACCATGACCTGGTTATCGAAGACTTGGGATTGAACAAAAGCCAATCTTTTCCCTACTATTGCAAAATTCCCCTTTAGATTGTCTTTGGTCCATATCTTTCAAGAAGGATAGGCTCTTTTCGGTCTTGTTTGTGAAGAATTTATTTGCCCTATTTGCTGCGAGTAAAATCCTCATCAACAACATCCACATGAGCATAGTACATCCATAGCACAAATATGCATGAAAAATTAAAAAAACATACGTATTCAAATAAACAATACCATGAAATCAGAATCGATATATATATATATATATATATATGCATGTATGTATCAAATTTCATGTACAAGTATCAGGACACTACTATAAAAAATGAGTGGCTGTTGAATATATGTCTATACAAAATATTTACAAGTATATATGTATGTGTATGTATCTCACTACAAAAAAGATATACAAAACTAATGATGAGCCCCTATCATTGCGGTGCATGGCTCTCGGAGCCCTCTGGCTTTGGCAGTTGCTCTAGTACCCTTAGCAAGTGCTGAACAGTGATCATGGAGCAGGATTGGTGTGAGTGTGATATAGACAAAGCTACCTGCATCCCTCTGATCTCTCCCTATAATGAAGATATAGTTAGCTTTTCCTACCTCAACTTGTCCCATAGCCACTGAACATCTGTCAGGATCACGACTGTTAGCTGCCCATCAAGGTCATCAAGACTTCTCTGGAGGGCGTCACGCGCCTGATCGACATCATCAACCCTCCTATTTTTGTATCTTTTTTGGCAAGCGCCATCCATAGCTCCCCCAACAACTAGTCGTGTTGTCCCCAAACAGTCGTCAGCTCCATAGTAACCTGAACAATCTCCACACCTTGTACTCCTCGTAGGAAGTCCTCAAACGCACAACTACCTCAAAACTAGGGGCATGTCATCCCGCAAATGTTGGTCAGTAAGCCTCGAGGACCAACCCTTGGATCGACACATCAGATGCAACCTGTGAAATACATTGAGCTATAATCCTAGTCCATCCCTATGCATCCTCTACAACCACAAAGAAAGAAAGAGGTATTAGTATCACATGGCATGTATATACATATATTGTAAATAGAAAACTAAAAGTATAGAAATGTAAACATGTCTCGTATACTTGGGTCCCTTGGCTGCCATGTCAGGTCAGGGTGAGGGTTGGTGTTGGGACCTGCATTGTTGACATTGGTGGCTACTCGATTGGCACTAGAACCATTAATAAGCTACAACGGTTGAAGTTGGTGGTGCGAAGAAGAGAATGGGGGTAGCTGGTGGGGGAGTCACGACCTCCTCTGTCACCTGGAGTCTTGGTGGTGCCGCTGCTCCTCTATGGTACCTCCCTCCTCCTTGCGGCCCTCTTGCCCAATCTCTCACCTATCTGCGGGGCTGGGTGTAAAATTACTCCCTATGGACCCAGGATCACTCTTGGGAACCCTCATAGAACATAGGAAGGGATGCCTCTCCACCACCATTACAAAATCTGCAACTACTCTCGACATTAATAAACACTATGGTAGGACGATATGATCGGTCATCATCATCTAAGGGGACAATGTCAGTAATAGTGGGGCAAGGGTGATCCCCAACCCTCTTTGCACTTTTGTAGGCCCTAGTATAGGTGGGCACATTTGTTGGAATAGTCTAAGGTAGGCCATGCTGATGCATGAACCGACTCCAGTAATAAGGTACTATAATGTAATCTCGATGGCCTATCAAAAAATGGTCCCACTATAGGTTCCTCAAGTACCTACCATCATCCACCCATCTAAAAAATTGGTGGGGTCTCCACAAACCCCATCTACAGTAAGAGTGTCAAATTGTAAACGCCAAAGCAGATCACGAATCTCCCTTGGCTGTCATGTGGTACGGTCGACCGCCAAGATAATGAAGATAATGGCCATAGCTAGGAAAACCAATTGGTTAGGTGCATGATGGCCAAAGGCCCACACCTACAAAGAAGGTATTACTTGCGTTGTAAAACAAATACTCATTATGCACATACCAACCACCGCTTGGCAAGTGCGCTATCTTTGCCCCGGGAGAAAATAGTCTTGTGATCCACCATCTCTCTGTAGTACCAGATGAGGTCCACGAGTCAGTGCGAGCTTTCGCCCAGCAATTGTGATCCTAGAAGGCCGGTCATAACCGCCTTTCGATTGAAGCAAAGTGTAGTGGTCCTCACGATCATACCGGTGCATGCAAATGGCACATTGTCTCCACCATCTATCCTCTGAGTGGTAAGGGATTCCCTCCCTCCTGTCCCGTGCGATCAAATATCGTTAAAACCACCCACCGTCTGTAGATGGGTGGCCTGAGGATTCGATAGACGTCCTCGAGTGTGATAGTCATCTCTCCACAAGGCAACTGGAAAGATGATGTGGTGGCATCCCACCACTCCATAAGGGTCGTAAGCATCCTCTCATGGTATCTCATCTTTGGCATGGTAAATAAGTTCCAAAGATCGACCTGTTGAAGATTTGTGACCTCGTCCTCTAAAAGACGGTCCCTCTGCTCGCCCTCCTGGATGCTCCTGAATCTCGGAGTACTCCTGTAAAAAGTAAAATAAGTCTAAGTTAGAACATCAAATTTTAGTATGAAAACAAAAAATTAATTAAGACCTATGCACACAGCGCAGATGTCTACACACTACGCATGCACCCTTGATTGCCATGGTTGCTTCAGAGATGCCAATGCGTCTCTGAGATGATAGCACAGAGTTAGGACATCGATGTGTATAATAGACGATAGTGTGAATATGGGACTTGGGCAGAGAAAACAAACACCTGTGCACCTCACCATTTTGAAAAATGTTAAAGAAGGGCTAAAATTTGCAAAAAATAGGGCTTTAAGACCTACTTGGTCCACCTCGTGGCCCTCGACGATGTCTTGGCATAGCTGCTCTAACCTCGGTGCCTCGTACTCCCTCTTGATAGAAATTTTTGTTGACCTTTCTCTCACAAAAGTCAATAATTTGTTCATAGTGAATAGTAAAAATGACCCTTCTATGGGCCCACCTAGGTATATATAGGCCCCCCGGGGCCCATTTTTCTTGGAGTTTTTGGCTCCCTGGTTTCTCCTGAATTTACCCCACCAAGCTGGGGGAAAACTCAGGAGGGGGCATAAGGTCACCTATTGATCATATTTTTCTTTTGAATCAATGACTTTTTCTTGATCATTCCTCTCTCCGTAGTAGCTTTCTTCTAATTTTTTGAAGCTAACCCAAAATTTGAGTTTTGCAAGTTAAAGCTTTGAATAGTTTTTCATGACCATTCTGATGTTGTTTGTTGAGCTTGGATGTTGGGGGAACCTTCAGTACCGGTTAGCTCAATTTCGGTGGCCACTATGGTCTCTCTCTTGGCACACAAATCCATAAAATTCAAAATTTGGATAAAATTTCTCTTCTCTACTTTAGTGAGGCTGATTTTTTCAAAATCAATCCCACTAAAGTGGGGGAAAAATGTAATGTCACAGAATTGCACCTAGGGTCAATTTCACATTCTTGCATTTTTGCCTAGCATTTATGATGCCTTGGAACATTAATTAAAAAATCCCATAAGTTGGAATTTCATGATTCTAACTCCATGTGAACTTGTGGCAGAGTAACAGAAGCCTGACGACACGTTTCTTGAGATTCTAGTCTCTGGATGCACATGCGGTGCACAAACATCTGTGCAGTGCGCTAGCGTCCTTGTGGTTTCTTGAGTTTGAAACTGAGAATCTGTAATACTAACCCTTGAGACACATGTCCTAGCAGTTACATTTCATAAGTAACGACTCTTTTCTGCCCTTGCAAGCATCAAAAACCCCTTCTTGGCTCTCATTTGGGGGTTGGAAGACATTCATTCAAGCTTTCTTGTTACTTCAATTTTGAGTCCTCTTCATCTTTGATAGCAATACTCTCACAAGCAAAGCCATGTCAGACTGAGGTTCTCCTAGCAGCAACAACTCTTAAGCAAGCACTCAATAGTGTGTTTGTGTGCTTCGAAGAGGGTCTAGGCCTGTGGGTAATGCTATCTCTCTCTCACTTTCCTTTCCTACTTTATTTACTATCTTGTGGTGTGGGTTCTACTCCTGAGTGGATTTTTCTTTCACAACACACTTCTTGTGGTGTGGGTTCTACTCCTGAGCAGGTTTTTCTTTCACCACATGCTTTTTTTACTTCATTAGCATTCCTTTCCAACTTGGTTACTCATGGAGGTGGGAACACCAAAATGGGGGTCTAACTGAGGCAGACCCCTAAATAGCCCCAACCTTTTCTCCTTGATCTTTTGTGTGTAGGTCACGAAACAGATCTTGAAGTGAAGATCCAAACATCTAGAGAAAGGTGAGCTTTCTTCAAGCCTTCTTGCATTCATTTCAATTTCTTGTTTCCTAACTAGTTATCTTGCTTAATATAATTTAGACTTGAGCCTAGAAGTGAAGCTTGTTTCTATCCATTTGAGTTCCTGAGCCCTCTATTGCTTAGGACGCTAGCGCACCATGCTAGCGTCTTGAAACTACGCCGACATCTTTTGGCTGAGAGCTCCCTCTTCTGAGACAAAAATTTGTTGGTTTTTCTCTCTCAGGGTCTATGGTATTTTTTTCCCGAAGCATAATTGAATCTTAGTTCTTTACCATTCCACTAATCTATTTATTCTGAGGTGTATAAGGGTAGTTCATTCCCTGGTGATCTCTCGAGAAAGGAGAGACCTGTGTGCAATGAATCCCTCTTATATCATAGTAATAAACCATGGCAATAAAAAAATTATTTTCTTTATTGAGAATATATGAAAAAAGATGCAATAACAAAATACAATAAGGATTTCCATTTCAATACAATAATTCACAAAGTACAATATTCAAAGAATGAACAAAATTACATACACAGCTCCACTGAGCTTCAGAGCATAAGATATAAATGGTCCAAGAATCCACCTTTCAAAACCTTGGTCTTATGTCACCTGCTAAGGAGGACAAGCATCACTCAACAACTTTTCTGCCAACCATGGACTCATATATGCTATTCTACACACATCTATCAATGATAGATGGCCCTACCCTTCTATCTAAGAGATTGGTTGGGTAACCCCATATGACATACCACACTGAGCTTAGTGTTGTGCCCTACATGACTTAGGTTTTATAACTCTACACAAGGTAACGATCATGCATTAAATGGACACGGTGAACTAAAAGTGGAGCCCCAGGCAATCACACTACTTTGGCCAAAGTGTTCTCACTCAGTACTTTGAGTGATGGTCTACCATTCACTTACACTTATAAAGCTCATTTTGACTTAAGGCCATAATATCTATGCATAGGTAATCCCTCCCATGGGTAAGTTTAAACCTCATAAATAACCTATCACCCTTAACACAAACTTAAGATATTTATACTCGATTAAACAAAAGTACTAGTTCCAAGAGTAACCCACTAGCTATCTAGCATAATCAATAACTAGCTATGAGTATCCCTTAAGCTATCCTTGTTCAATCACATCTAGTATAATAATAATAATACCTAGGACAAACAATCTCTCCTATCATGGAGTAACTACAAGCATTTCACAAATAGAGTAAACGGCTTCTACTTTTCTTTCAAAGCAAACATTACTTTCCCCCTAAATGCAAGTAACCGTAATAGACTAGTTTAAACAATCAAGAAATAACTCTTTCAAAAGCTAATACAAACAAATAAAGATTATCCTCATGCCTATGATATGCTATCTAATCGACTGGCTACAAACACAGCTCTCCTAGAACAACAGCTAGCTTGGATTTGATCTCTCCAACAAAGTCACAATAACCTCTAACTCACAAGTTGGTAAAATACTTCTCTCAAAATGATAAAATACTCTCTCTAATGCTCAAAGCTCTCACTCACTATATAAAGCATAATAATGCAGAAACTTGCTCAAGGAATGCATCCCAAACAAGTGAACTTGCTTTACTATTTATACAATAGTTTGGAGACCACTTAGCCTACAATTTAGGCATGAGTTTTGAAATAAATTACCATGCATAGCAACACATAATCCTTAGCTAAAATGTGGCACACATATAAGATCTTACTCAGGTAATCATAGCTATAGATCGACCTTGTTGATTGAAAACAATAAGAGACAAATTCAAATCAACACATGATTGAATTTGATTTGTATTCACAATGGAAATATACAAAAAATAGGATTCAAAGGTGGCACCAAAGCATCAATAACCTCCTACATAGTTGGTGTGGTTTCCCATTTTGGAATCACTAATTCATCAAATATGAAATACATAGCTTATGTCAATTTGGTCTCACATGAGTCAGCTTAACTCATTTATCACTTCGACTTAGTCATCGACTTGTTGTTCATTATAAAGCATGCATTCATTGTTCCAAATATTTATCAAATGACAAGGCGTCTTATGGTTTACTAAGTCAAAGACATATCACACCAAGGCATTGACCAAGTCTCTACTTTTATATCGACTTAATGTTGCGAATTGGTTTGTAGAATACTCACCTTTATTGCATTGGATAACATCAAAATTATTCATCCTCTTAAGCACAGTCACAAGTATTTCATATTTGGCCTTTTATTTAGTTATAAATCGACCTCCAAGTTGTTAGTGATAATCGACCTCAAAGCCATATATAATATTTTAGTATATTTATACATAACATATATGTACAAATACATATATATTATATATACATATATATCAATACACACACACATATATACATTTATATATGTATATGCATATATATATGTTATTATATATATCCATATTTATCATATGTCAATAAAGTAGGTACATTTCAATATACATATGAATACAATTAAGATAGTGATTGTTATCATGAAGGAGTGCACCCAAATGGAAAGCTATAAAGCTCAACAATATCATGTAACATGGAAACACTTTCGAGCCTGTGGATTGCTCATAATGAAAGTGAATCTCTAGATTATGGGCTAGTTCCCCTTTTGATTTGCAATGAAACTAAAAGACTTATATAGGAAAAGGGATAGAAGGCTAAATGGAATGCAAAACTGAACCTAAAATACGGTGATGCACCTAACTGTTGATGAACTTGCAATCTGATTTACAATGACTTTTCAATGTTTCGATTTGCACAACTAAATTTGAACAGTTTAATCACATAAATATTTCATACAAAGGCTTTGACTAAAATTATCCTTTCAAAGGAAAAATAATTTTTTCACAACAAAAATGATAATTCTGATTTATATACACAATGTATAACCTGTGAAACTAAACTTAATTGCATACATACACTTATGGATGTGACAAAAATATAAAGGTTTCAAGATTGAAACACAATAAATTCCTTATTAGATCAAACACAATGACAATGCCTAAAATCTTGAAGGAAAAACTTGATACTATCAAAAGGTGAAAGGAAAATCTATAATTGATAATATATGATAACCTATAAAAGTTTTTGAATATATTAAACTATAAAAATTGAGTTACAAGATAGTATCTTTGCAAAATGCAAAGGAAAAAATCAAGAACTGAGGAAAAAGACTAAGTTTTTTTCAGTATATAATGTATGATAACTCTAATGCGCTAAGAGGTGGAACTAAAATCCAACTGAAAGTGTAAAATATCTCCAAAATATCTCCTCACTAGAAAACATGAAACGCCTCAGAAAGAGGGGTCAAAACTGAAGTAAACTGAACTCAGAATGTTGCAAACTCCTCCCCTCAAGATGCATGATCAAAAGCCCTCCAAAACTGATGTGAAACTGCAATTATGTCTCAAAAATCTCCACCATTTGCTCCATTTTGTCTTTTCATGATTAGATCTTCAATTCACTTCACTTATTTTTCTTGCATGATTTTGGAAAAGGTAATTGTATGCTTAAATATTAAAGATAATCAATGTGATTATTTTAATATTTAATATGTGATTGTTCTTCCTTTTACACATTACATGTTAAATATTAAGGTAATATTACCTTTAATATTTATTTACATTGTTATTTTTGTCTATAATCATGCAAAAGGTATAAGTGAAGTGCTCCCTTAGCTCAAAATTTAAATGATAATCTGGAACTTGACTTATGAGTCCATCTTCAAAATACACGAGCCTTCTATTATCACTAGGTCTATTGACTTAATAAGTCAAGACCATGGGAAATAATAAGATGAAATGATTTTATTTAAAAACATAAGTCAAAATTACTCCCATCATTTGACTTGGGGCAAGTAAAAGGCATTGAACCCTAATCCTTCCCTCATTTATCACTTGAACTTTCTGGAAGCATACTACTATTGTGCTACCATGAGCTAGGTTTAGAGCTCAAAACTATTGATTTTACATGTTTCTGATGGATTTTTGAAGATTTCCACAGAAAAATGTAAGGTAAGCTTTTCTTTGGCGTCAACCTCCATTTTTAATGCATTCTTAGGTTTCGAAGTCATGGTTGTGGCACATTTTCAGATGCATCTTTCTTTGTTTACTCTCTTTGTTGATATTTCTCCACTTTGGGCTTCCATGGATGAGCTTGATTTGATTTTTTAGGAAGAAATATTGGAAATGTTGTGGGTTTATGTGCATTTTTTCCCTTGTTGTAAGAAAAGGTAAGTCACCTGTAAAGTCTCTGAAACTTTTTACCTTTGTTTCCTGCAAAATATTCTCTACTCGAGCCATCTGACAGTGTATATTTTCTTTTTCTGTGAAAGAAATTCATGATTTTCTATGTATTTTTCAATTTGAAGGCCGCCATGAGGGTCTTTCTGGGTGTTTGCATATTTCTATGGCCACAACCATGAGGGTATTGATGGGTGTTTTCTTTTTTTATTTGAAATTGTTTCAATGTTTCTTTTTGGTGTATTTGAGCTTCTTATGCAAACCCCATGCAAGTTTGGGTCCCTTGATAAGAGAGATAAACTCTCAGGTCGCCCCATGACTAGGGTTTAAGACTTTGAAAATGATTTAATGATATTGTACAAAATGGATATTATGAAACCATTGCAAATGTATTCTATGTTTTTTCCTTGGTCGTGGCCATGACTATATTTTTGGCTTCTTCCATGATTATTTCCATTTTGGGTATATGATTCAATTCCATTGCACAGTGTGGGTTTTATTCAAAGTCTCTATGCACCTTTCCTTTTCCTTCATGCAATCTTTACCCCTTCTCTTTTCTATTCTCCTATGAGGAAAAGTATATTTGTAGCTACACTTTATCATTGTTCTATGGCCGTGAGCATTCTTTATTTATTTTGCAAGTTGATTGAAAATAATCTCCAACCTTTGGTTTGGTTTTGAAAAAAAAGTAAAGAGAAGCTTTCTTTTCAGATTTGAAAAGCATGTTGAAACTCTCACTTTTCAGTATTAATGTGACATGAAGCTTTTGTCTGAGAATACAAAAGTTGCGCCATAACTGTAGGTTGTAGCTTACTTTTCCTTTTGTGATCATGATGATTGTTTCCTAAGGATTTGATTGTTCCTTTCTCTTATACCTATATTTTGAAATTAATGTTGCATAAAGTATTCCTTTTCAATGAAGAAGCAAATAGAGACTCCTTCCTTTAAAGCACTTGATAAATATTCTTGCATTCTTAATATTGTATGCTTTGTTCCTTCAAAATACTTGCATTTTAAGAAACACTAAATGGCACCTTGCTTCTTCAGAAGCTTTAGACATATTATTGCAAATTTTCCTCTCAATAAATATTTAGCTCAAAGCATTTGATCTTGTAGTAATGCTGAAACAAAAGCTTGAATATGGTGTTTTTATTTTGCTTCTATTGTGATGTTGTTCCATCATTATAACTTTTTTTATGTATGTTTGTTCACTATCACGCTTATGACAATGCACTCTTTGCTATTTTATGTGCAAGCACCACTATTTATCATAGTTTCTTTAATCTTGAATACTGTTCTTTCAATACATATACCTTAGACACACAAACAACAATAAAAAAGATGAAAGAAGGTGACAATTCATTAAATTTTGATTGCTTATGATGTCGTTGAATATGTGATTTTCATGCTTATTGTTTTCATGTCAGTGAAATAATGAGAGTGTCTCCCTTGTAACATACAGTTACCAAAGAAGGAGCAACTATTTTTCTTGTTAATTGATACTAGACAACCTATTATTATGAATCCTCATTGTTGATCCACTTTTTCTAATTTAGATGAACACTTACTCTACTTTGGTAACTGTATGCTATCATTGCATATATCTTTTATCCATTGATATGTGAAGACTGTATTACCTCTATTCTTCTCTTGTAAATGGGATGATGTAGTACACTAGGCTTAACCCTTGTGGGAGCCCATTTTTCTCCATGTACTGAAATGTTGAACATGATAGTAATGTGATGATGAATATACTTGTTCCTGCACAGTGAATAAACAAATTAGAAAAATATTGAAGTTTCATGCTCTTTCTGATGTTTTACTTTGGATATCTTGGATACAACTTTTCATTTTGCTTTTCCTAATCAATTATAAAGTAGTAAGTATCTCCTTGATTAGACATACATGAGATTTGTATGAAGCCTCGAGCTCTAACATCTCCTCTTTTACCTTTGCAGATTTCTCTCTTGGAGCAACAACTAGACAATTCAATGATGTTGGCACAACCTCCAACAACGGGATTTGTCATTCACCTAGAAATGATGGGTCCCATATCTTATTTTATGCATTTCTTCTCCTGCATTTACTTTCTATTTTATATTGCTCAGATACAGTTACTCCCATGACTTGTGTGGGATTATAGAAACATTTCCTTTTTAATATATTAGCTATTTCATATCATGTAATGAATTATGTACCTTTCATCTGTGAATCAATTACAAAATATGAAATAACTAAATGAACTATTTGAGACATATGTTTTGTAATCATGAATAATAGAAAAAACATGCTTGAAACATGAACTGTAGAAAAGAGTTTAGCTTCAAAACCTAATAATCTTTGAATGTTCAGTTGATTATCTAAATTTCTCATGTGTCAAAAAATTTCTCACCCCATTTTAATAAATTATTGATAAAAATTTACTAATTTGAGTTGGAAGCTAAAAATTAGTAACAACAATCACATTGTTACAACAATATATCGATTGTGTACATATATATATATATACACCTCTATGTACACGTATATGTATGTATACATATATTGATACATTCATATGGGCATGTCCATTTTCCACCATATGTGTATATTGATACATATATACATATGTATATACTTTATATATATATATACACTTTTGATTCACACACCAAAATCATACACAATTACTATTGTATTGATAAGAGCCTATGAGCGATATATTTATACGTATACATATACATGTCGTTAGGTCCAATGGATAGTTCCATGCGTATAAGCAACTCATGCAGAAGCATGCATAGATACATCTACCTATGTACCATTATGTATGTGTTCCTTCATGTGTATGGTCTATCATCGACATGCCTCTGTGTACATATACATATTCCTCATATGACCTACTCATTGATACAAGCATAGTAATAGGGAAGAACTCACAAGATCAAATAGCTAACATCACCCAATAATGCACTCAAAAGTAAACAAGACTCTTACTAATGCAGACATATTAACTAAGGATGACTTACCAACTTCCCACTCAATAACCTAACTCAATTATTCTACTATGGTGTGTGTAAGCTTAGATAGGTTACATTATTGGTTACCCAACCAAGAACCTCTCCTGAGTGATACTTCCCTTTCATGTGGAGGAATTGAACATGTACCTACATCCAATAACATGCCCAAGGTAGTCAACTATTAAACAAAATATGCATTACACATAATACATCTTCAAAGTTAGAATATCAACCAACATCCATTCATTGACATATATGCATTGATTCATATAACATTAAATGAAATAGCATGTATTCATAATGCATTGATAACAAAGTGCATGTACAATTTATTCATCCACAAAATTGACATTTACCCTAGATAGTAATAGTAAATAGTAATTACACAATTGGGGTGTAACATACTCCCCCATTGTGAATCATCATCCTCAATGATTTTATGTAGCAACATAAAACAAAACAAACAATTAACACATTATTTTCAAGCATTCTCAAAAGCATTTGAAACATGAGGAAACTTTTGCTAAATCTCAGCATAATCCTCCCAAGTGGTTGAGTCTTATGAATACTGGTCCTAATGGACTTTGCATTGCAGAACCTCTCTATTACACAAGCAAAGCTTACATGTTCCAAGCACCTTGATGGGCTCGAGAGTTACCACTCCAAGGTCCTGCACCTGTAAAGTAGTCCAATCAACCACATGATTATCACTGGGTATATATCCCTTTAGGTAGGACACATGGAAGACATTATGCATTTTGGTAAGAGTTGGTGGCAATGCTATTCGATATGCTACCAGATTCACCTCCTCTATAATATCAAAAGGTCCTACATAATGCAGGGCTAACTTGGAATACATTCCAAATTTAATGAAGCTTTTGTGAGGTTTTACCCTCAACAACACTTTGTCACCTACGGAAAAATTTTAGGGCACTCTTCTACTATCGATATAGCTTTTCTTTCAGTCGTTAGCTTCAACCAACCTTTGTTTAACAATCTTTACTTTCTCTTCCATTTCTACTAGCATTTCTAGCCCAAGACTCACTCTATCCTCAAGTCTATCCCAACTTATAGGAGTTCTACACTTTCAACCATACAATGCTTCAAAAGGAGCCATTTTATTGTAGAATGATAAGAATTGTTGTAAGAAAATTATACTAAGGGTAAGTAGTCTTCCCACTTGTACTATTGATCCATGCAATATATTCTCAGTAGGTCTTCCAATACTTGATTCACCCTTTCAATTTTTCCATCTATTTCTATATGATATGTTGAGCTAATATTCAACTGATTCCCTAGTGCAGAAAACAAGGTTTTCCAAAACCTAGAAGTGACTCATGCATCCCTGTCTAAGATAATATTCTTAGGAATTCCATGCAACCTAAACACTTCTTGCACAAATTTTCTTGCTATAATAGGTGCTCCATCAGTTAGATTCTCAGGTATGAAATGTGTGACTTTGGTAAGCTTATCTACGACTGCAAGAATGGAATTGTGCTTATTTCTTGACATAGGAAATCCTTGCACAAAGTCCATACTTATGACTTGTCACTTCCTCTCTGGTATGCCATTTGGATATAACAAGCTTGCAAGATGATGATGATCCACTTTCACCTTTTGACATTCAAAACACCTAGCCACAAATCTAGTCACATCTCCTTTCATCCCCTTCCAAAAATATAGAGGCTAAATATCTACCATCATTTTGGTCACTACAGGGTGTCTAGAGTACGGTGCTTCATGTACTTCCTTCCATACCAGATTCCTTAACTCTTTTATGTCAGGTACATAAATTCTTCCTTTATATCTAATTAATCCTTCATACCTAGAATCTTGTAGATTGCTAGTGAGTGCTTGTTTGACTTGCAAGTAGTACTCATACTCTTTACATTTCTATAATAATTGATCTTTAAAGTCAGCCTGAATCGTCACTTTTGAAGAAATATGATGTCTTTGACTCAAGGAATCGACAACCCAATTTTCTTTCCCTTTAATATAACTGATATTGAAGCCATATTCAACTATTAACTCTAACCATATTCTCTGCCTAGCATTCAAATTAGGTTGAGTGAAAAAGGTACTTTAACCCATTATGATCTGATTTCATCTCAAAGGGTTTCCCTAGCAAATAGTGCCTCCACATTTGCAATGTGTGGACCACAACTACTAACTCCAAATCATGCGATGAATAATTTTCTCATAAGGTTTCAACTTTCTAGATTCATAAGCAATTACTTGCTCGTATTGCATTAACACACCTCCTAAACCTTCCTCAGATGCATCTTTGATAACAGTAAAGCTACCCTTAGGATCTGGTAATTTTAGGATTAGTGCAGTGGTCAACTTCTCTTTGAGTAGATCAAAGGCTTCTTGACACTTCTCATTCCACTCAAATTTCTTCCCTTTCCTCTATAAAGAAGTAATTGGAAAAGCAATCTTAAAGAAGTTAAATGTAACAAAATTTCTATAATATCTTGCTAGACCCATGAAACTTCTTACCTCAGATACATTTTTAGGTACTGGCCACTCAAGTACTACCTTGATCTTCGTTGGATCTATAGAGATTCTGTTCGTCGAGATCACATGCCTTAGATAATGCACTCTCCTTTGAAAGAAAGTACACTTAGAGATTTTACCATACAACTTGTCTTCCCTTAACTATTGTAGGACTATCTCTAAATGTCTATAGTGATCTTCCTCATCCTTAGAATAAATCAAGATGTCATCTAGAAAAACTAAGACAAATTTATCTAGGTAATCCCTAAATACACTATTCATCAGGTTCATAGATGCGGCAGGGGCATTTGTTAACCCAAAAGGTAAAATTGTGAACTCGTAGTGTCCATATCTAGTTTTTATTGCAATCTTAAAGATATATTCATCCTTAATTCTCAACAGATAATTGTTCTTTAATGTGGCTTTGTTAAGCATAGGATAGTCGATGCACAAATGCAAAGTACCATCCTTCTTTTTCACAAAAATGACTGGTGCTCCCCAAGGTGAAACACTTCATCTTATCAATCCTTTTGACAACAGTTTGTCCAACTATTCCTTAAGCTCCATTAGCTTAGTTTTTGTCATCCTATAGGTCACTTTGGAAATAGGTTCAGAACCTGGAACTATGTCTATGGAGAAATCAAATATTCTCTTTAGAGGCAACCCAGGTAACTCATCTAGAAATACATCCAAAAAATTTCTCAATATAGGATACCTCTCCATAGCTGACATTCCAATTTCATCCATTTCACCATCTCCCATCTCTTGGAAGCTATGGAATTCCAAGTTATCAATATCTTCTTCAAGTTCTTCAATATTAATGGCAAAGAGTTTACACCCTTCTTAGCCCTCAGTAGTTTTATTGCCGAGATTTGACGAATCTTGACCTCTCTAGGTATCCCCTAAAACTTTACTTGGTTACCAAGATCATCTAGGAAGTCTATAGTTTTAGCATGGAAATCTACCTTATCCCTATGCCTCCATAGTCAATTCATACCTAAGATAACATTGTAGGATCCTAAAGGAACGACATCTAGGTTTACTTCTATAGAAAAACAAGGTAGCTCTATCCTAGCCTTGAATAAATATTGTTCCACCTTTGCTCTTGTCCGATTTTCATACTCAACATCCCAAGATGTTGCAATGTGTCTATCCTTTTTAGGTAATTGCTTAGCTACTCTAGGTGAAATGAAATTCTCAGTTGCACTAGTATCAATAAGAACTGAAATGGGTAAACCAAACAAAATACCCAGAGTTTCAATGGGAGTCACTTGATACTCTACCTGGTGATCATCCACTGTTGCATGTATCTTTTGTTGGAACATTTCTTATTGAGTAGGTAGTGGATTACTAGAAGGCTTATTGGTACAATCTATAGTAAAGTGGTCTCCCCCACATGTAAAGAATCTCAAATATTGTACCTTCTTCCTTGTGGGTTCTCCAGATCTACTAGTGTTTCCACCAGCATTGTTGGTATTCCCACCATTGGAACCATTCATTGTCCATTCCTTTTTTTGCTCTTTTCCACTATTACAGGTTCCTTTTTCTCCTTTCTTAGGTATATTTTTCACAACTTCCTCCTTCTTTGGAGTTGTCTTGTGAGGAAGTTTCATAATCTTATGGTCTTTATTCTCATGTCAGTTGGAGAGAGCCCTAAGATTTTTCTCCTTCTTAATTGCTTTCTCATATACAAGATCCATAGTTGTTGGACCGTGCATATCCACTTCTCCTCTAATCTGATTGTTAAGTCCCATTATAAACTTTCTTATGCGAAAGCATTCATCTTTATGATATATAAGAACATAATGTAGAAGTCTTGTAAACTTATCCCAATACTTGTTGACTGACATATTTCCTTTCCTCAAACTATGTAAATCTATGAGCTTTTGGTCAGAGTAAAGTTGGGGTAACCATCGCTTGTGGAAAATATTAACATATTCCTCCCATGTTAGCTTCCATGAGTTAATATTGAATTCCAACTTTTTGTTCATCCACTAGTTAGAGGCTTCTCCTGCTAATTGATATGCACCCGAAGCAACTTTAGTGGTCTTAGTGTAATTTTGGATTTTGAATTACTTTTCCATTTGGACAAGCCACACCTCAGCTTCATCTCTGTTGGCGCTTCCCTCAAACTTGGGTGGGGTAATCTTCTTCATATCTCTAGAAATTTTGGAAGCCATACACTTCTTATTTGTTTCCTCAGATGGTGAAGGTGATTTTCCCCTTTTGTGATCATGAGTTTCGTCACATCCATGAGAAGAGTTTTCTCCCTCATTCTCATTAACAGGAACCTCCTTCTCAACCCTAGCTTTTACCCTTTCTTACATTCAAGGTTTTCCAACCTTGCCAAGATTTGGTCAAGTCTAGCTTCAACTCCTATGGGTCCTTGCCTAACTTCTTGGCAATCGCCAGGATTGGTTCGTGTCCTCACCATCTTCACAAGAATAGATTTTACCTGAATACATATCCATGTTAGATTAAATCATGTTATAAACTATCTTATGGAAAAAATTAAAATGGAATTCATACACACATAAACAATTCCCACATAAGATTAAGCACATGATTTTGATAAACATATGATTTTATTCATTTCTTGAGGATTTCAATATCCTTTTGATTACATGGAGTGACTATTCAGATAGTTGAGTGGAGAGTATCCCTCATATTCACTCTCTGAAACATAACTTAATGGAGTATATCCTCACATTGAGATTTTTGATCATCTCTCATTTGTTCATCTTGTTAGCTCTCAAAAACACAGGCAAAATGCCTCAAGAGGCTGCCAATCTCTTGGTACGTTTCAGGGTAACAGACAAGGTCAAGAGAACTCAACCTTCTACTCTTTAGGTGCTGCCAAACCTAGGCGGGTGTACCTTTCTGAATTGGGCAGACTTAACTTATGATTATCCCTCTTGCAATGATTTGTCCACAATGGCAGATGGAAGTGAACAAATGAAATCAAACTTGACAACAATAGTAATCTTCTGATCTAAATCCTAAAATGCTTAATTAACAAATATAAAGAAATGGAATGAGTTCAAAATGATGAAGTGCAGAGACCAATGCCTTATTGGGTATGCGGAGTCAAAATGAGATCAAGATGAGCAACAGTTCTCTGGAGAAACTCAAACTATCTGGCATATATTATGTTTACAATTTGTATAAACATGCAAAATGTGATTACGAAGCTCTACTTGAACAATTCAGATGATTCTCTCTGATTACTGTGATTAACTAAAAGGATTTAATCTTTGCTTGAAAGAACCAATCAATCAATCACACAGATACAGCAAATGTGCACTGATGAATTATATATAAACTTGTCATATCAATTCAAACAACCAGAAAGCTTCAATCTTGGAGACAACTTAGCAATACTTTCATTAGATTCAACAAATAATTGACACTAGAGAAATGCAACAACATCAACTGATTTTCATAAATTCTGAAATCATGCAACAATAGTCTTGATTGATAATTTTATTCCACTATATCTACTGTGTATCGAATGTCTAATAACTGGTGATGATTTTACAATTACAAAAAAGCTTATTTATACACCAACATCAAGAAAATAAACATATTGAAAATCCATGTCGGCCCTCCATAGAATTTGCTCAAATCAAGTCGGGTATTGTGTTATTTTAACCCAATTTATAATAGATCCCTCGATGATGTTTAGTTTTACGTTTTTCATCCGATTGAAGCGGTCCAGTAAGACATGTCATTATAGCTATGCTCGAGAGGGCTTGGAATTCAATCAAGATTCCCAATCACTCTGTTTGGTGTTACTTGCTTTTGCCGTGACATATCAGTGGGGAAGATGTCGTTTAAGATCATTTTTTTATGTTACATTAGAGTCAGAAACCTCATGTTCCTTTATGCAGCAGGTTGTTGTAATGAAGGCTTCCTCACTTGAGGAAGCATCTCCAATTCACTTTTTGCCAAGGAATATTTCAAAATCGGGGAGATCTCAAAGGAGTTCATTGGAGTCATCACAGAAACCTTCATCCAAAGCCCAGGTGTTGAGACAAGTCCAATTCTATCACCGGAGACAAAAGAGACCCTTTTTTGTTTTCCATAGGCGAGGACCGAAGGGTCCTCACCAAGACCCTCTTTGAAAACCTTAACTCATCACAGATATACTCCTTTTATGTTTTGGGTGTTGAGACACAACTAACCTCTCACCAAAGCCACTTGAGAGAAACCATTTTATGCTCGCGTCGGTGAGACATATACACTTAGCTGTGACCACTCACCGAAGACCTTATGTTTGGCCGAAGCGAACATTTGTGCACAAGTCGGTAAGACATGAAAGACTCATCATGACATTACCCCAAAGATGAATTCCTTTGCCGATATGCCCATTCTGATGTCGGTTGGGGAGACATAATGAAATCAATAAGACCTCATCCTGATAGTATAACTCCTGCCGATGTGATTCCTCCACTATTGCTGAAACAATGCAAATGTCCTACCAAAAGTCGTCTACATGCAAACCTCGATCGCTGTGACACCAAATGAGTCTTGCTGATAGGAAACATAGACTCATGTCAGCAAAAAATGCAAAATGGGTTAGGGAGACAATGGTATTCTCGTGCCGATTATAGACCATGATGTGGATTATGCAAGACCCGATAGATTCAATGAGACAAATATGGGCAAAAAGTGAGCAGAATGATATGAAAACAAAACCTAGTGCATATGATAAGGACCCTATGGAAACTTAGGGTTATGGAAAACTTGTGAAAATGTTCAAAAATTCTAGTTCCAACACATACCTATCCCAAAATGGATAGTAGCCTTCATATTTATCATCCGCTACATAGTTATGAGGTACATATCCCTTGGACTCATTACTTGAGGAAATTACTATTACGTTTTCCATTGAAAGAACTCTAGGGTGCCTAAAGATAAATGTCAAACTGACACTTCCTTCTGAGGGCATATCCCTAGAAAGTGATAATGACTGAGACTTATCTAGTGAGATGGAAGGTAGATAGTTGTACTTAGCCTCTATCTTCATCTTCCTCTTCACATCATTGATCTGAGAAACTGTATGACTAAATTTTTTGATGTTGCTCAACTAGATGACATTGTCGTAGTTGGTACCCTCAATTATTATAACGATGGATTCTCTTTCCTTCTTGGCCTAGAGGTAGTGCTCATTTTTTATTACTAAATTTTGAGCCATTAATTTAAGACGCACCATCCTAGCACAAGAATTTCTAAACATTAGATAGAATTGGATAGAAAGAATGATCAACTCATAGGTTCCAAAGCTAAACCTTGTAGCTCTAATACCACATGTAACATGCCAATCGTACACTGAAGTAAATTTTCCTAAGTTTTCAGTATGCAAGTAAATAACCTATGTAATAAACCATTGCAATATAAATTTTTCTTTTCTTTATTGAGAATATATGAACAAAGATGCAATAAAAAAATATAATAAGGATTTCTATTTCAATACAATAATTCACAAAGTATAATATTCCAAGAATGTACATAATTACATACATAGCTCCATTGAGCTTTAGAGCATAAGATATAGATGGTCCAAGAATCCACCTTTCAAAACCTTGGTATTTTATTGCCTGCTAAGGAGGAGAAGCATCACTCAATAACTTTTCCACCAACCATGGATTTATATGTGGTCCCCTGCACATCTATCAATGATAGATGGCCCTACCCTTCGATGAAGAGACTAGTTGGGTAACCCCATACGACATACCACACTGAGCTTAGCGTTGTGCCCTAAATGACTTAGGCTTTATAACCCTACACAAGGTAACTATCATGCATTAAATGGACATGGAAAACTGATAGTGGAGCCCCAAGCAATCACACTACTTTAGCCAAACTATTCTCACTCAGTACTTCAAGTGATGGTCTACCATTCACTTACAATTATCAATATCATTTTGAATTAAGGCCATAATATCCTTAAACCCTAGAATCAACCTATAACCCTTAACACAAACTTAAGATATCTATACTCAATTAAGCAAAAGTACTAGTTCCCTCCCTTCAATGAACAACAATCCCAGGAGCAACCAACTAGTTATCTCGCATAATCAATAACTAGCTATGAGTATCCCTTAATTTATCCTTGTTAAATCACATCTAGTATAATAATAATACCTAGGAAAAAAAATCTCTCCTATCATGGAGTAACTACAATAATTTCACAAATAGAGTAAACAACTTCTACTTTTCTTTCAAAGAAAGCATTACTTTCCCCTAAATGCAAGTAACCATAGTAGACTAGTTTAAACAATCAATAAATAACTCTTTCAAAAGTAATACAAACAAAAGAAGATTATCCTCATGCTTGTGATATGCTATCCAATCAAATAGCTACAAAATAGCTCTTCCAGAACAACAACTAGCTTGGATTTGATCTCTCCAACAAATTCACAATAACCTCTAACTCACAAGTTGGAAAAATACTTCTCTCAAAATGATAAAATACTCTCTTTAATGCTCAAATCTCTTACTCACAATATAAAGTAGAATAATGCAGAGAGGAATGCAAATAGAATGTAGAAACTTGCTCAAGGAATGCATCCCAAACAAGTGAACTTGCTCTACTATTTATACAACAGTTTGGTGACCACTCAACCTACAGTTTAGGCATGAGTTTTGATAGTAATTACCATGCATAGCAACACACAATACTTAGCTAAAAGTTGGCACACATATAGGATCTTACTCAGCTAATCATAGCTACAGATCGATGTTGTTGATTGATAGCAATAAGAGACTAATTCAAATCAACACACGATTGAATTCAATTTGCATTCACAATGGACATCTATAGAAAATAGGATTCAAAGGTGGTGCCAAAGCATCAATAACCTTCTACATATTTGGCACAGTTTCCCATTGTGGAATCAGTTATTTATCAAATATGAAACACATAGATTATGTCGACTTGGTCTCACATGAGTCGACTTAAATCATTTATCACTTTGACTTAGTTATCAACTTGTTTGTTATAAATCATGCATTCATTGTTGCAAATATTTATCAAATGAAAAGGCGTCTTATGGTTTACTAAGTCAAAGACATATCATAGAAAGTCATCGACCAAGTCTCCACTTTTATATTGACTTATTGTTGTGAATTGGTTTGTAGAATACTCGTCTTTATTGCGTTGGACAACATGAGAACTATTTGGCCTCTTAAGTATAGTCACAAGTATTTCATATTTGGTCTTTCATTTAGTTATAAATCGACCTGCAATTTTTTAATGATAATCGACCTCAAAGCCATTTATAATATTTTAGTATATTTATACATAACATATATGTACATATACATACATATATATCAATACACATATATATAAATGTATATATATGTATATGTATATGTATATGTCACTATATACATCCATATTTATCATATGTCAATAAAGCATGTATATTTTGATATACATATGAATACAATTAAGATAGTGATCACATTGTTACAACAATATATCGATTGTGTACATATATATATTTATATATATATATATACTTCTATGTACATGCATATGTATGTATACATATATTGATACATTCATATGGGAATGTCCATTTTCCACCATATGTGTATATCGATACATGTATACATATGTATATACTATATATATATACACACATTCGATTCACACACCAAAATCATACACAATTACTATTGTATTGATTAGAGCCTACAAGCGATATATTTATACGTATACATATACATGTCGTTAGGTGCATGTGATAGTTCCATGTGTATAAGAAACTCATGCATAAGCGTGCATAGATATGTCTACCTATGTACCCTTATGTACGCATTCCTTCATGTGTATGGTTTGTAATCGACATGCCTATGTGTACATATTCATATTCCTCATATGACCTACTCATTAATACAAACATAGTAAGAAGGAAGAACTCACAAGCTCAAGCAACTAACATCACCTAATAATGCACTTAGAATTAAAAAAGACTCTTACTAATGTAGACATATTAACTAAGGATGACTTTCCAACTACCCACTTAATAACCTGACTCAATTATTCTACTATGGTGTGTGTAAGCTCAGATAGGTTACATTATTGGTTACTCGACCAAGACCTTCTCTTGAGTGATACTTTCCCTCTGCTTGGAGGAATTGAACATGTACATGCATCCACTAAGACATGGCCAAGGTAGTCAACTATTCAACAAAATATGCATTACACATAATACATCTTCAAAGTTAGAATATCAACCAATATCCATTCATTCACATATATGCATTGCTTCATATAACATTAAATGAAATAACATGCATTCATAATGCATTGATAACAAAGTGCATGTACAATTCATTCATCCACATAATTCACATTACATTCAAATTTACCATATATAGTAATAGTAAATAGTAATTACACAATTGGGATGTAACACTAAGGTTGAGGGTTTAGGATTTCTAAGATTCATGATATGCTTAGAATAATAAATATATATGGGTTAAGAGTTTAGGATTCATCTCCTAAGGCTTTAGGTCTTATGGTTAGGGGATTAGGATTTGTAGGGTTTATGAGATGCTCAGAATAACAAATCTATATGGGTTAAGGGTTTAGGGTTCATCTCCTAGGCTTTAGGTCCTATGGTTTAGGGTTTATGGTTTCTAGGGTTCATGAGATGCTTAGAATAAAAAATCTATATTGGTTAAGGGTTTAGGGTTCATCTCCTATGCTTTAAGTCCTATGGTTAAGGGTTTAGGATTTTTAGGGTTCATGAGATGCTTAGAATAACAAATCTATATGGGTTAAGGGTTTAGGGTTCATCTCCTAGGATTTGGGTCATATGGTTTAGGTTTTAGGGCTTTTAGGGTTCATGCAATGCTTAGAATAACAAATATATATGGGTTAAGGGTTTATGGTTCATCTCTAAGGCTTTAGATCCTATGGTTTAGGGTTTAGGGTTTCTAGGGTTCATGAGATGCTTAGAATAGCAAATCTATATGGGTTAAATGTTTAGGGTTCATCTCCTAAGCTTTAGGTCCTATGGTTTAGCCTATTTAGGGTTTCTAGGGTTCATGAGATGCTTATAATAAAAAATCTATATGGCTTAAGGGTTTAGGTTTCATCTCCTAGGCTTTAAGTTCTATGGTTAAGGGTTCAAGATTTATAGGGTTCATGAGATGCTTAGAATAACAAATCTACATGGTTTAAGGGTTTAGGGTTCATCTCCTAGGATTTAAGTCCTATGGTTAAGGGTTTAGGATTTCTAGGGTTCATGAGATACTTAGAATAACAAATCTATATGATTTAAGGGTTTAAGGTTCATCTCCTAGGATTTAGGTCCTATGATTTAGCTCGTCTAGGGTTTCTAGGGTTCATGATATGCTTAGAATAACATATCTATATGGGTTAAGGGTTTAGGGTTCATCTCCTAGACTTTAAGTCCTATGGTTAAGGGATCGAGATTTCTAAGGTTCATGAGATGCTTAGAATAATAAATCTATATGGGTTAAGGGTTTATGGTTCATCTCCTAGGCTTTAAGTCCTATAGTTAAGGGTTTGATATTTCTAGGGTTCATGAGATGCTTAGAATAAAAAATCTATATGGGTTAAGGGTTTAGGGTTAATCTCCTAGGATTTAAGTCCTATGGTTAAGTGTTTGAGATTTCTAGTGTTCATGAGATGCTTAGAATAAAAAATATATATGGGTTAAGGGTTTAGGGTTAATATCCTAGGCTTTAGGTCCTATGGTTTAGCCCATTTAATGTTTCTAGGGTTCATGAGATGCTTAGAATAAAAAATCTATATGGGTTAAGGGTTTAGGGTTCATCTCCTAGGCTTTACGTCCTATGGTTAAGGGTTCAGGATTTCTAGGGTTCATGAGATGCTTAGAATAACAAATCTATATGGTTTAAGGGTTTAGGGTTCATCTCCTAGGATTTACGTCCTATGGTTAAGGGTTTGAGATTTCTAGGGTTCATGAGATGTTTAGAATGTAAATCTATATGGGTTAAGGGTTTTAGGGTTCATGTGTCCTATGCTTTAGGTCCACATAGTTTATGGTTTTAGGGTTTATAGGGTTCATGAGATTACTTAGAATAACAAATATATATGGGTTATTGATTTAGGGTTCATCTCTAGGCTTTTTTAGGTCCTATGAGAAGCTTGGGCTTTGGGTCCTATGGCTTAGAGATTTGAAGTTTCATAAGTTTCAAGAGAGATGCTTAGAACCTTAGAATTAAAAAACTAATATGGGGTTAAGGGTTTTTTTTTTTTTTTTTTTACAGGTCCTATGGTTTGGGGTGAACTTTTAGGGGTTTCTAGGTTTTGTAAGGATGCTTGGGGTAACAGAATCTATATGGGTTATTGGTTTTATGGTTCATCTCTCTCATGGAAACTTTGGGTCCCTATGGTTTAGGAGTTTAGGGTTTATGGGTTCATGGGATGCTTATAGCCTTAGAATAACAAATCTATATGGGTTAGGGTTTTGGAGTCCTTAGAAGGTTAAGGGTTTAGGTTTCTAGGGTTCATGAGATGCTTGGGAATAAAAAAAATCTATAAGGAGTTTATTAAGCTTAGGGGTTTACATCTCTCATGGGCTTTTGCAGTCCTATGGTTTAAATTATAGAGTTTATAGAGGTTCACCAAATATGCTTTATAACCTTAGATAACAAATCTAATGGGTTAAGGGTTTTAAGTTTCCTGAGGTTCATGAGATGCTTAGAATAACAAACATATATGGGTGTGGTTTATGGTTCATCTCCCTAGGATTTAAGGTCCTATGGTTTTAGGGTTTAGGATTTCTAGGGTTGACAGGAGTACTTAGAATAACAAATCTATATGGTTTAAGGGTTTAGGGTTCATCTCCTAGGCTTTAAGTCCTATGGTTAATGGTTCAGGATTCTAGGGTTCATGAGGTGCTTAGAATAAAAAATCTATATGGTTTAAGTGTTTAGGGTTCATCTCCTAGGCTTTAGGTCCTATGTTTTAAGGTTTCTACTATTCATGAGATGCTTAAAATAATAAATTTGTATGGGTTAAGGATTTAGGGTCCATCTCCTAGGCTTTAGATCCTAGGGTTAATGGTTTATGATCTTCATATCCTAGGGTTTATGAGATGATTAGAATAACAAATATATATGGGTTAAGTGTTTAGGGATAATCTCCTAAGATTTAGGTCCTAGGGAAAAGGGTTAGGATTCATATCTTAGGGAACTTCATGAGATTCTTAGAATAACAAATCTATATATGGGTTAAGGGTTTAGGGTTCATCTCCTATGATTTAAGTCCTATGATTAATGGTTCAAGATTTATGGGGTTCATGAGATGCTTATAATAACAAATCTATATGGGTAAAGGGTTTAGGGTTCATCTCCTAGGCTTTTGGTCCTATGGTTTAGGGTTTAGGGTTTCTAGGGTTCATGAGATGCTTAGAATAACAAATCTATATGGGTTAAGGTTTAGGGTTCATCTCCTAGGCTTTAGGTCCTATGGTTTAGGGTTTAGGGTTTATAGGGTTCATGAGATGCTTAGAATAAAAAATATATAGGTTAATGGTTTAGGGTTTCCATCGCCAAAGGTTTGGAGTCCATGGTTTAGGGTTTAGGGTTTATAGGGTTCCACGAGATGCTTAGAGACAGCAGAATAAACAAGTGTCTAATATAGGTTAAGGGTTTAGGATCCTATAGTTAGGGTTTTAGAGTTTTAGGGTTCAGAGATGTAAGAATAACAAATATATGGGTTAATGGTTTTAGGGTCTATCATAGGCTTTGGAGTCTATAGTTTCATGAACATAAGTTTATAGGGTTTACAGGATCTTAGAACCTTAGAGATAAAAAATCTATATGGGTTAGAGTGTTTTTAGTTTATAGGGTTGGGGTTTTAGGATTTTAGAGGGTTCACAGAGATTCATAGGAATAACAAATCCTATATGGTTTAATGGATTTAGGGTTTTATCTCACAAATTTAGATTCCTATTGACTTTGAGTTTATGGTTTATATGGTTCATATTTAGGATGCTTATAACCTTAAGAATAAACAAATCTAATATGGGTTAATGGTTCAAGATTTATGGGGTTCATGAGATGCTTATAATAACAAATCTATATGGGTAAAGGGTTTAGGGTTCATCTCCTAGGCTTTTGGTCCTATGGTTTAGGGTTTAGGGTTTCTAGGGTTCATGAGATGCTTAGAATAAAAAAACTATATGGGTTAAGGGTTTAGGGTTCACCTCCTAGGCTTTAAGTCCTATGGTTAAGGGTTCAAGATTTCTAGGGTTCATGAGATGCTTAGAATAACAAATATATATGGGTTAAGGGTTTAGGGTTCATCTCCTAGGCTTTAGGCCCTATGGTTTAGGGTTTCTAGGGTTCATGAGATTCTTAAAATAAAAAATATGTATGGGTTAAGGATTTAGGGTTCATCTCCTAGGCTTTAGGTCCTAGGGTTAAGGGTTTAGGATCTTCATATCCTAGGGTTCATGAGATGCTTATAATAACAAATCTATATGGGTTAAGTGTTTAGGGTTCATCTCATAGGATTTAGGTCCTATGGTTAAGGGTTTAGGATTCATATCTTATGGAATTTCATGAGATTCTTCGAATAACAAATCTATATATAGGTTTGGGGTTTAGGGTTGATCTCCTATGCTTTAGGTCCTAAGGTTAAGGGTTTAGGATCTTCATATCCTAGGGATCATTAGATGCTTAAAATAATAAATCTATATGGGTTAAGGGTTTAGGTTTCATCTTCTAGGCTTTAGGTCTTAGGGTTAATGGTTTAAAATTCATATCCTAGGGTTCATGAGATGCTTAGAATTACAAATCTATATGGGTTAAGGGTTTAGGGTTAATCTCTTAACTCCCCTTAAGCCATCCTCTTAAAGGACCTTTAAGTCATATCCTCTTACATCCCCTTAATCCACCCTCTTGCATCCTTTAAGTTACTCTTTTAATTCCCCTTAAGCCATCCTCTTAGGACTCGTTAAGCCATATCCTAGGGTTCATGAGATGCATCCCCTTAATCCACCCTCTTGCATCCCTTTAAGTCATTCTCTTAACTCCCCTTAATCCACTCTCTTGCATCCCTTTAAGTCATTCTATTAACTCCCCTTAATCTACCCTCTTGCATCCCTTTAAGTAATTCTCTTAACTCCCCTTAAGGAATTCTCTTAGGACCCCTAAAGCTATATCCTCTTAGGTCCCCTTAATCCATCATATGGAAAACATGATTAGAATAACAAATCTATATGAGTTAATGGTTTAGGGTTAATCTCTTAACTCCCATTAAGTCATCCTCTTAAAGGATCCTTAAGTCATATCCTCTTACATACCCTTAATCCACGCTCTTACATCCCTTAGGTCACTCTCTTAATTCCCCTTAAGTCATCCTGTTAAGACCAATTAAGCCATATCCTAGGGTTCATGAGATGCATCCCCTTAATCCACCCTCTTACATCCCTTTAAGTCATTCTATTAACTCCCCTTAATCCACCCTCTTGAATCCCTTGAAGTCATTCTCTTAACTCTTGTTAAGGCATTCTCTTAGGACCCCTTAAGCTATATCCTCTTAGGTCCCCTTAATCCATCCTATGGAAAACATCACTTGAATTTGTAAGGAATTTATAAGATCCAATTTTCTAAATTTTAGTATGTACTGTTCTTTTCTCGCATGAATTATTTAATTAAATGACTCATAAAAAATATAGTTACTTTACTTACATTAATTATTTTTGCAGGTTCTCATCAAGTCGGTCTACCATGTGATAGTCACTGTAATTTTTTTTTATCATATAGATTATGTAAATATCAATTTTTGGTCTTGAGCTAAAAGTTGATAAGCTTTAATTATATTTATATGCACATATGTTTCATCATGTTATACAGTTACATATTAAACATCAATATACATTATATATGATCATTCAATGTACGAACTTCAATGAACTTATTAGTCACCTTTTAAATATCTTGTTCCAAATTTTATCTTATACAAGTCGCGTCTTATATTTACAACATTTTATATAATTTTTCAATTATACAGATTATACATTTTATACATACAAGGAGATATTTTTTTTTTCAGTGATTCAAATATTTTCTAGAATTGGAAAATAGTTAAAATTACCTGCCTTAATTTATTATGAATATGATCTAAACTATTTAAGGAATGTTTTAATTTGTCACCTAACCATGTGATAAATTATTGAAATTTGAAAGTTAATCATTTTAAGACATGTCTAAACTTAATTCAACAATGGCATGTAAATATATATGAAATTCAATTCTAGATAAGAATTTATATAGTACATATTACTTTAAAATTAGATAAAATATATATACATACATGAGTGCATATAATCATCATATTAAAGTCATCTAATATAAATAAACACAAACATGCTCATATTAATTGATATAATGTATGTGAAATGGTCCATGAAATAAAATGTTCAAAATGTATATATCAGAGTCCAACACATATATAAATAAAAGGAGCTTACAGTCTATAGTCCATAAAATGGAAACCATCATCCACAACTATTAATGGGAAGATCAACCAGATCCCAGTCCTCCTC
>VDFB02391827.1:0-25538 GCA_007258455.2 Sequoia sempervirens | reverse complement strand
TTTTTCCCTAAAATTTAAGTACTCTTGCATTGAAATTTCAATTTTTTCACCAAATAGAGTTTAAAAAAAACTTAGTAGTTTAGAAACTACATTAAATTTGCCACAGATTCTATTCTTACATATTTTTGAAATAATATAGATAACTTATTCAAATTTTTATGTCAAGTTGCCTAACTCTAATTTTTCTGAATTTTCATTGCCACTTAAGGGCCCGTTTTTTCCATGATGATCTTGCACATACCCCTAAGCAAGATGTATCTTTAAACCCAATCACCCAACCACCTTTTCCTCTTGATCAAGAAGGTATCTTGTGAAGACTTCTTCAGGATAACTTGATCATCCTCCCTCCTAAAACTTGAAAGAAATGTTATGACAAGACTTCATTCTGCATATATCATAGAGTTCATAGACACTCCACTAATGACTACACTGCTTTGAGTCATAAAATCCAAAATTTTCAAGAGTTTGGTATGCTTCCCTATGTGGGGGAATCTCATTCCTCTAATTTCTATTGATTTTCACTCTATCATGCATCTCATTAATCATTTCAACTCACGTTTGTCCTACACTAAGTGGGGGCAAGGGGTTAAGTAGCCTTGTCCTCATATGTCACTTGTTGTTTCCTCCTTTGGCTCATCGTTAAATTTTCATAAATACATAAGAGAAAGCTTGGGATGTGGGTGACATGCCTTGAGTTGGCTTGCATATGACATACTTCTCTCTTTCATAATGAAGCTTATTGGAAACATATGGCTTGACATAGGGCTTTTCGAGTAAGCTCTCATGTCTTCCTCTTTCTCTTCTACTTTAAAGAAATTTCTCATAGTACAGGTGCTCACAACTACTTTAAAATGGGGGCATACATCACCACTCTCATTCATTTTGTGATTTTCTTTTCCTTGTGATTCCCTCTCTTGGAAGCATTAGGTACAAAGTTTCCCAAGATGAGATCTTATACTTATCCTCTCTTGGAGACATTGAACATGATGTTCCCTAAGATGAGACATTGCACAAACAAAGAAAAATCCATTTGAACAATATTTACATTATTTTGCATTAACAATGTCTATAAATATCAAAATCATTTTGTTTTCCCTTGTGGCACCTTATTAAAGTTATTAGCAGGTGTAACTTTAACATGGTTGAGTGGGAAGCCCACCTAGTGGCATGACTTTTCCCCATAGCCACCTTTGTGTTTGTGAGTGCATACCAACTAGCGTATGTATCTTGCCTTTTTGGGATTTCTCACCCTATGGACAACTAGTTCCATGGCCCCAGAGTGAGTATGTTGTGGCCTTCTCACCCCCCAGATGACCTGAAGTTCTATGGCCCCAGAGTGAGTACACCTTTTCCACCCCATTTCTTTTCCTTTCATTCTTTCCTTTGCATGATTTTGTATCTTGGGGGCTTGACCTACATGTGGATCTCTCTTGAATGTCTACTTTAGTGTGAGTTTGAAGCAAGTTCATCCTCTCACTAAAGTGGGGGATAAATGTGTTATAGAAGAACGGACCCTTTGCTTCACATGGGATTAATTCATGATTAATTATACTTAATGAGGCCTTGATCTAGTGTTGTGAGGCATTTTATGTATCCACACTAGGTCTTGGACCCTTGCAAACTAAATAAAATGCTTTTAATGATCTCTTGTGAAGGTGTTGTGAAGTTTTGTAAGACAATTCTACATTCTTCTAGACTCTATTAATTACAATTCACCTAAAAAATCACCTTTTTATTCATCAACAAGTCCTATTTTGAAGTGTTGTAAAGTCTTGTAACAAGATTTAATGCTTTTCTAGGCACATCTTCACTATTTATCCCCTTTTCATGCTTTATTTGGCCCCTTTATGCTCTCATATGCTTAATTAAGTGTATTTTTGAATGTAAACGCAACAAACAACGTTAAATACAACATATTTCCCAACACACATTTTCAGGTCCTAGGTGGGATCCATTCGCCATGGGTGGTGAATGAGTCCCCCTTGGCCCCAAATTGAAAATATTTTAAATTTCCTTTCAGGTTTTTATTTAGAAACACTTGATGTCGCCCTATGATGAGGTATGAATGGTTAACTAAGGCACACGGTTGTATAAATAAGTGTTTTTCTCCTCATTTCATATCTTCCATCTTCTAATCTCTTATCTTTCATAATCTCCTTATCTCTCAATCATCTATCTTCCATCTCAAGTTAGGAAAGTTAGGGCTTTCACATTACAAGACATTAATTTAGCTTCCTAAGACATTCAAAGGAATATTATGCATGTTTTTTGGTAGTATTTAAGGATCAATCATCATGGAAGGTAATTTATTCCATTATTGCATGTTTCATTCTATTCTTTCATCATTTTGGTTGAATTACCTAAACAAGGTTTGACCAAGGCAAACCCCCATGCCTTAACAATCAATATTTCTTCTTTTCTTCTTGTGTGTTTACAAATTTAGGCCTCTTGGAAGCTTGGAAATCATTGAAGATTAAGTTGCAAGGTTGTTAAAGTCCCCTCTTCATTAAAAAAGTCAAAGAATCAACAAAAAGTCACTTTCAGACCCGAATTTGACAATTTCAGAAGCAAACACCTGTAGGAAGCAAAAGTACAGATCTAGCTCCACAAAATCAACTCTTGAATGTGTATATTTCTATAGGTGGACTAATTCACCACCCATGGCGAATGAGTCCAATCTGTAGGCTTGAAAAGTGGTTTTTTCAGAATTTAGCTCCCGATAGTCAAAAACTTGTTTCTTGGACTTTTCATTAGAAGCATGACTTATTCTCCATGCATAGTGAATCAGTCCCAATAGCCATTAATAGTGAGATCTAGAACATTCTAGAACCTTCTAGCAATAGTAATCTGCCTCCAGGTGCACTTTGTTCAGTTTCGTCAATTTCTGTTTTCATTTTTTAAGGTTTCTAGTTGATATTTGCAAGCAACACTGTGCTTTCCAGCATCTTGCATTAGATTAGTTTATATTCATGTATTTGTATTTGTAAGAATTCAAACACATCCACACACACTTCACATCAATATTCCATCCATCCTTACATTAATCTTGAGTGAAACATTGTGCATTTTGGTCCATCCTTCCCCTTTTAGGTGAAAAACCCTAAAAGAGAAACATAGGATTTGGGCACCAAAATCCTTCATTTCACTTCTCTCTAGTAGATATGAGGGACTGTTCCTTCGAACATCATAGTTCTAGTAGCATCTTTAATTGTTCTTTTCTTCCTTTCCACAACTCCATTTTGTTGAGGGGTCTGTGATGTAGATAATTGTCTCTTTATTCCATGTTCTTCACAAAAAGAATTAAATTTACTAGAAGTGAATTCACCTCCTCTATCTAATATCAGACATTTAATCTTCAAACCTGTCTCTGTCTTAACCATAGCCTTAAAGGTCTTGAAATTTTCCAATGCTTTAGATTTTCCCTTAAGAAAGTAACCCACAACATTCTTGAATAATCATCAATGAGTAACATGAAATACCTGTAACCTTGTAAAATTTTGACCTTAGAGGGACCACACAGATGAGTATGCACAAGTTCCAACAATTCATTTGAACAATGTTGTTTTCTTTGAGATGAAATTCTAGTTTGCTTTCCTAACTAACATTCCTTGCATAAGGCATTAGTAGGTTTCACCAACTTAGGTAGATCTCTCACAACCTTAGTAGAACTTATCTTGACAATATTATCAAAGTTAACATGGCACATTCTCCTATACCATAACCAACTTTCATCAACTTGAGCAATCAAACAAATTTTTACTAGCAGAACTCAAGTGAAAGATATTATCTTTTGTTTTTGTACTTGATGCAATTACATTTTTGAAACTTGGTATTCTTCACTTTCCATCCTTGAACTAAAGATTGTATCCCTTATCAACCATCTAAACAACACCTAAAAGATTATGCTTCAAGCCTTCCACATACAGGACATCATCAGTATTATGCTTACCATCAAGAGAAATGCATCCTCTACGACAAATCACACCAGTTGTATTATCACCAAATCTCACAACACCACCATCATACTTTTCCAAGCTTATAGAATTAATTTTATCTCCTATCATATGATGTGAACATCCACTGTCAATCACCCATTCATCTTTCTCTTCAAATCAAGAAACTAGGGCTTTCTCCACATTTGTACAACTAGCAGATTCAATAGATGCAGGATTATTTTCCTTGATAATATTAAATACCCATTCATCATCACTTATATTTCCTTTATCAGATTCATCATCTATCACACCTTCATCAGTAGCATAGTAACACTTCTTTTGAAATCTAGGCTTGTTATGTCTTGGTTTAGGAGCTCTTTTCGAACACCTTGATGCAAAATGACCTATCTTATTGCAAAAAAAACATTTAAGAGGAAAATTTCCTTCATACTTACCTTTTCCTCTCGTTAGTCTTATGAATTAAGTGCTTCTAGCTCTTCCATCTCTCTTTCTTCTTCTTCAATTTGTCTGATTTCATTCTCATACTTGAATGTATTTCTAGTTGAACTCTCACCTAGATCATATATGTGTCTATCTCTTCTAGAAGTAGTAGCCTTAAATGCAGATTTAACCTTAGGAAGGGCATCACCAAATTCACTTAACTCAAAATTTGTAAGCTTACCAACCAACATGTCTCTGGTTACATTTGATATAGTTCAGAGCTCTTCAATAGCACTAGCTTTGACTTTGTAAGAATCAGGCAAGGATCTAAGCACTTTAGCAACAATCTCTGATTCATCTATCTATCCACTAGCACATCTGATACCACACACAAGTTCATTCACTATTTCTATAAAAATAGTAATGTTCTCATCATCACCCATTCTCAACTTTTCATATTTTCCTTTCAAACTGTGCAACTTAACAATCTTCACATTAGTAGCACCTTCATACAAGGTTTCCAAATTTTTCTAGATCTCATAAGCAGTCTTCAGATTCATAACATTTGTCATCTCAAAATCATTCAAGGCACTCAACAATGCTTCCTTAGCCCTGATATTATACTCAACATCTCTAATCTTAGTAGTAGTAGTAGTAGGACCATTTTGAGGAATAAAATACATTAATTTTCCAGAAGGGTTCACCAATGCATCTCAAATGACACTCCATTCGAGTCTTCCACAGAGAATAATTTGTTCCATCAAATCTTGGATGATCCTTCTTGTAAGTCCCCATCACAAATCACCTCAAGCTGTTAAACTTCTTCCAAGAAACCTTCTTTGATACCAATTGTTGGAAACACTAGGATAGATAACTCAGAGGTGGGGGGGGTGAATCAGTTGCCATAGAAATTTAAAAGTTTTTCAACTTATTAACCTTATTCTCTGATCTGATTAATAACCATGAAAGCATAAATCATCAACACATCAGAAACACACATAACACCAAATTTTTTTATGTAGAAACCCTGTTAGGGGAAAAACCATGGTGGAGGTCAGTCCATAAGATTATACCCTATTAAAAGTATAAGAAATGAAAATATGGGGAATGCACTTGCATTCAAGCACACTACCTAGAGCTCACTACTCAATTACAATAGGGCTAACCACCCAAAGGAAGACACAATGTCTTACAGAAAGAATCAGATTACATTCGTAGGGATTTGAACTAATAGAATAGCATCTACTAATGCCTAATCACAATTCCCCTTAAGTGCATGAACACTTGTTTACTCTTCTTCACTCATTTTCACACTTCTTCACACTCTACTCTACCTTTGAATGATTTAGATCAATATTCACACAAAATAATAAATTGAATATAAACTGTTGGCCCAAAATACTAAAGATTTTTAATGTGAATCAACCAAGGTCGGCCACAACTTAGTGAAGACCCAAATCAACATATCCAATGTGGAAACACTTCAAATAATTACTCCTCGAAGATCCACAACACGCTACAACCACCATGTTGGCCAAGAACAAGAAAAACATGAACATGCAAGAGAAAATTGCCAACCGGGAGCACAACGATCAATGTAGATGTGAAAAAAATATAGAGAATGATCTAGAAGCATCCACAAACATCACGAATAACTAGAGAAGCATCAACAACAACTGAACCAACTAAAATTTCCTCATCTTCAATCAGGAACACAAACTGAAGCAATAAAAAAAAAGTCAGAATGTAAATCTTCATAACTCAATCAAATCTTCATGCAAATCTCTGAAACTTGATGTGGATAAACTAGATATAGTCAGCAATAAACCCTTTAGTCCACAACCTTTGATCATCAATGTACAAAACTTACAAACATACTAAACTTCACTTTACCATTAACAACCTACAACTCATCTCATTTCAATTTTCTCAATATCCTTGACATATACAACTTCTAATGAATTATTACTAATAGTGTTGACATCAATGACAACCACATATCAACAACACAACCACAATATCCAACATGATGTAGTTGAATTTAAGGAATTCATTGGTTGCAAGTGGGTGTACAAGAAGAAATTTAGAGTAGAAAAACCATTAGAAAGGTATAAGGATAGTTGGTGTAATGGGTTATTTAGGTGTAATGAATACAATTTAGTGACATATTTTATCTATGTTGAATTTGATTAGGATGTTGTTGTCTATAGCTAAACCCTTTTATTTTTAAGTGAAAAAATAATTTTGATAAAACATTTTTGTATGGAGATTTAGATGAGAAAATCAAAATTTACCACAACTGTTACTTAGAGTAAAAATTGGGTTTCAATTTCCATACATGATGGAAAAATAAATGCACAAAATAATTGTAGGTTGGGAAAAGATGATGGGTTGTGACTTATTTCATTATGCTTCTTCAAAGCTCAATGGTGGAGAGATTAGGGAGGAGTTATAGGTGGGGATACATAAAAATAACTAAATTGACCTAAGGGGTGCCTTCCCAATTGGGTTGTTACATGTATAGGGTTTTACAACAGTATGTGGGTTGCAGGTTTTATAATGCCTAGTGTTTTCCAACCTCCAATTATACATAGATAGTATGATTGCAATGAAAACCTTTTGTTATTTAGATACCAAAAATACAATGGAATTTACCTTCCAAATTTACCATAATTATTAGTTAGAGTGAAAATTGCATTTCAATTTTTTCATATGATCGAAAAATATATGCACAAAATAATTACAAGTTAGAAAACATAGTGCGTTGTGAGTTATTTCGCTGTACTTGTACAAAGCTCAAGGGTGGAGAGTTTGGGGAGGATTGTTGGTGTAAATAAAGTCTTGTACCTAGTTAATTCATTACTAGGGGACTTATTTACATGTTATGTTTACTTAGGTCCTACGAATCTTTCAAGAAGGTGTTAGTTGTCATTAGTTGTTATCTTATCTTTTGACTTGTAACACATGTGAACCTAGGTAAGTGTGATAAGTTGTCTCATGTCATATGATTAAGACACTTGTCATAATCCTATGACATCTTGTATCTCACCTTTGCTATATAACCAAACGGTTTCTACTACATCACATATCATTGAATCATATTGATAAGAATATAGTTTATTCTTGTCACATTCAATTCTATCTCTTTGTGCTTTCCATTTGGTCTCAGGATCTTGGTAGCCATAGCCAATTCTAACATGGTATCAACGTGGGTTGGATGCCATTGGATAGTATTTTTCTAAAGAGAGATGGTAATTCTTGAAAAGTTGAGTATGCTCTTCTCTTGCATCATATGATGATCTGGAGAATTAGAAAAAATTGATAGAAATACTAGATTTGGGGAGGGTTCCATTTTTGGATCTTTATTGTAGGTTCAAATTAGAGCTTGTTGGTGCAAATCTAAGCTCACCATTACATCTGGAAGGTTTGAGAAAGTCAATTTTTCCTTTTGTTTCATTCAAGTTAAACATATGAGGCCAAATCTATGAGGGTTTGAAGCTGAAGAGTGGTTGCCAGATCTAGAAGGTAGCTACATTTTTGGAGCATTTTGGGTCAAATCTGACCCTGCCATTATGTCTAGAATGGCCAAAAACCCTAAGATTGATTATCAATTTGTCCAAATCAGAGTAGTTGTCTAGTGAGGCAATTTTTTTTCCCAAAGTGCTGTATAGCCCCCAAGTCATCATTATTGCACAGTACAATTTTTCAAAGAATAAATAATTTTTTTTTGAAAATTTGAAATCTGATCAATTGATTTTTTTTGTAAAAGTTTTTATTAAAACCAAATAAAAATTAAAAAAGGGCAATTTTTATTTTTTTTTGCGGGAGTTATTTGCAGTACCAAGTACTACTGCAGTGTATTGTAGGGTACCTGCCATTGCATAGTTGCCAAGTGGCAGCAAGGTATTCGCTTTGTAGGACCCTCTTCAAGTCAGCTAGGATGGAAATATTCATTGAATCCGACATTGTTTCATAAAAACCAATAGTCATTTCAATCGACATTTAAAAAAAAAATTTATGGCCTTCAATTTTGAAGAATCCAAGAGTTTTTAAAGATTTGGCAGGCTTTTAAAATCATTAGGTTAGTCATTACTCAGGCGGTTGGGAGTTTATTGAAACTAGAAATTTCATAAAGTAGTGACAGTTATTTAAAGAATATTTGGCGTAATCAATTCAAAATCCATTCCAAATATATACAGTAGATTCTGAATTCATTGCAAATTCTGCGGGTGAATTTGAACAAAAAATATTCCATTTTTTTTAGCATATTCCACGACATATTTTTTTTGGAAAGGAGGACCAATAGTGATGGTGATGACTAAATGGCCATCAAATTTAATATAGTGGTCTGCTAATGTCAACCTATGTCAGCGTGACGTTAACAATTTTCAAAGAAATTTTCTACCCCCCTCCATTTGAGTTTTTGATTTTGTAGCTCAACTTCAAAGCCTCATAACTAGCTCATTTTGACTCCTTTTTTCAAGGAATTTTTTTTTAGTTGAGCTAATTTTTTGTGCTCTACATATTGGCGCAATCAATTTTTTGTTTTGGTGCCTAATATTTCTAGAAATTTTAGATTCTCATAGGTGTTGCTACTTCACCCTCATTTTGGGAACTTTAGCAGGTCATATCTTGGTCCTAAGGTAACATTTTTGGATGCATTTTTTTTGAAAGTGCATAATTTTTTGTGTACTTATTAATGGTATGATCAGATTGATTTCATTTTGTACCAAAAATTGTTCTTGATTTTGTGGCCTTTTTTGGCATCTGTAAGCACTAAGATCAAGTCTAGCTTGCTATTTTTGGCATCTAGCATTTGTAAACACACTAAATATAAAGTTCCAAATCAGATATTGCTTGGGGGGTTTCTTAATTGAGTGATTTGGGGGGGTCTCTTGGTGCATTCTTTTGATCTGTTTGCTTGTTCTCTTTCATTTCCATGGATCATTCTAAGGTTTCTTTGCTCATGTCATATAATTATTCAACATGGCATCAAAATGCATGGAGTATTCTAATGACTGAAATTCACTCTCTATATGTTGAAATTAAGGTACCTAAACCTACATGTGTAGATAAAGGATAAAATGGATGATTAAACATACCAAAGCACTTGGATGTCTTCGTAGACTTGTTTCTCAAGATTTATTCTTTTAAATTGAATCATATAAAAATTCTCATGAAGCTTGGGATAAATTGAAAATATTGTATGTTACTATAGATGAAGTAAGAGGCTATCAAATTGATAATGAACTGATGAGCCTTGATCCTAAGAACATTGAAAACATCTAGGACTACATCACTAAGGTTAATGATCAAAGAGAGAAATGCAAAGCATGTGGAATTGATAAGGACATTCGGTTGGTCTACAATACAATGAAAAAACTTGGTCCCAGTTATGCTTCTTTTGTTTCTAGCTTTCATACTCATAGATTAACTATGGGGTTTGCATATAATACATCTTCATTTGCATCATTTTATGAGATGTTGATACATGAGCAAAAAAAGCTTATCTCAATGGGTCTCATCAAGAATTCTAAATCTCATGCATTGTTGGTTAGTTAGGTGAAAGAATCAAAATCAAATAAGAAACGAAAGGAAGCAAAGAACAATCAACATTCAAATGAAAGCAAAGAAAAAATCCTCTTCTAAAGGGGAAAAATATAAGAAGTAGAGGCCTACTTGTGCATATTGCAAGAAGTATGGACATGAAGAACACTATTGTTATAAGAAGGATATTGATGAGTTAAAAAATCTTCTCAGAAAGAATTAGATTGATTTTCCTTCTAGAATGTTTGAATCTCCTCCTCCTTCAAAACAATTTGACAAGGACAAAGGTCAATCATCAACATCAAGAAATAAAGGTCAAGATCTTTGTGCTTTTTTAGGTCTAGGATTAGGGAGATGGCTTCTAGATTTAGGGGCATCTCATCATATGTCATCTTTGCAGTCTATAATCTCTTCTTTTCAGCCTTGTACTATGCATCCTATTTTGATGGGAAACAATACATACATAAGTATAATTGGGAAGGGGTCTATTAGTTTTGGGGTCAACACTTTCCAAGATGTTTTGTGTGTTCCTCATTTGACGAACAATCTTCTTTACATATATCAGATTACAGATGGTGGTGATGGGAAGATTGTGGAGTTCACACCTGATTTGGTATTCATTCAAGACTTGGAGAGTAGAGAGATCATTTCTATTGGGATGGTTGATCATTCATCTTGGTTGTATACCTTTGTAGATTTTGCTTCTGATGATGACATTGTTCCTTTGGCTATTGATCACGCTTCTAGTGTGAAATATGATTGAGAGGAAACATTTGGATTCTTGAACTTGGAAGTACTCATGTCAGATCCAGTTCTTGAGTCAATAATTTCATCTCCTCCATCTACTATTGTACCTCAGGATGCTTGTGATTCCATATCTTTTTCGTTCCTTGTGATTCAGTGTAGTAGGATCCTCATTGTCTTTCAAATTTGACTACTTTGGATGGCTTCTTGATAGGTATTTTAGACTTGTTTGTGAAGTCTCATATTACATGTTTGGGGACATCATTGATGACATTTATCTTCTCTTTAATGGAGAAGATCCTTCTTTAGTTGTTGCGATGGAACACCTAGACCCTCTTGTTCAATCTCTACATGACCATTCTTTGCAGTTTGACGTGACTGTAGATACTTTTGGATAACATTTGGAGGAGGCTTGTTTGTCTTCAGAGGGGATATCACTATCTTTGGATCATGTTATACATTCATTAGATTTTGGATTTTCTTTGGCATTTTCCTCTTTTAGCGGTGTGGCCCTGATACCTATTTAGATGTGTTAGCATTTGGCATCAGCATGGAGACGCCGAGAATGCTTCAAGGGCATAATCCATCATCCTTTCATTCCTAACATTAGCCACATACTATCATGGTTTATTTAAAGGGAACATTGTTCAATGCTACTGGATCGGCTAACATTAATGTAAAAACTTCTACCATCATTGTGGAGACGCTCAACATTGAAGAGTACATTATCTCTCTTCTTCTTCTCTCTGGGGTTTTACTCACACATGGGGTTTTTCCTTCTCATTCTTCAGTGAGAGCATTTTATTTTTAATGCTTATTATGGATTTGGGGAGGATTTTGCATTCCTTCCGGAACTTTCTCCTTTCCCTGTTTGTAAAGATATTTCATTTCTTTTGCATATGTACATGGAGTGCTGCCCTATTTTCATGACTAGTATGGAACCATTCTTGCATCTTTCATTTCGCAATAATTTTCTACTCCCACACAAGTTTCCGCTAGGGGGTGTTGGTGTAAATAAAGTCTTGTACCTAAGATTGAACATTTAAACTACTAGGACTTGTTACATGTGATTCAGTGGGTCCTATGAATGCTTTCCAGGAAGGGTGTTAGTTGTCATTACTGTTATCCTATCTTTTGAATTGTAACATGGGGCTACAGAGTAGGTATGATAAGGTTGTGTGTCATATGGAGTCAAGACAATTTTCCAGCAATCTCGCGACATCTTGGCATCTCTGCTGCTTCCATATAACAAGGGGTTTCCACCATCACATATAATTGAATCATATTGATAAGAATACAATTTATTCTTGTCACATTATATTCTCTCTCTTTGTGCTTTCCATTGGGTCTCAAGATCTTGGTAGCCATATCCAATTCTAACAAGGATTTGCAAGTGGGGCAAACATAAAACTAACCAAATTGAGCTGAGGAGTGACTAATTAATTGGCTTGTTATTTAGAAAGGACAAATGTAATGAAAGGCACCTTGAAGATTTACCATAACTATTATTTAGAGTAAAAATTACATTTCAATTTTCTCATATGATTGAAAATATATAATGCACTAAATATGGCAAGTTGGAAAACACAATGGGTTGTATTTATTTCATTGTTCTTGTTCAAAGCTCAAGAGTGAAGAGCTCAGGAAGGATTTAGAGGTGGGGGATACATAAAACTAACCAAATTGACTTGAGGGGTGACTAACCAATTAGGTTTTTATGTTTCAATTTCCTCATATGATTGAAAAATAAATGCACCAAATATGGCAAGTTGAAAAACATAGTGGGTTGTGATTTATTTCATTGTGCTTGTTGAAAGCTCAAGGGTGGAGAGGTCGGGGAGGAGTTGCAGGTGGGGGATACATAAAAGTAACCAAATCGACTTGATGCATGACTAACCAATTGGGTTGTTATGTTTGTAGAGGGTTTTAAAATTGTATGAGGGTTGCAAATTTCATAACACCCAATCTTTTATAACCTGCAATTATACATAGACAATATGATTGCAATTAAAACCTATTGGTATTTACACAACATGAGTGTAATGAAAGGAACCTTCAAATTTGACCATTAATATAGTTTAAAATTTTATAAGTTGTGTAACAACACCTTTGAATTTCAATCTATCAAAATTATTTACAAGATCATTATAGGTAAATTGAACATTTTCTATTTAAGCCTCAAGGTGCCTGATATTAGCCTTCAAATTCTAAACTACCTCAAATTCTTGTAAACACTATTTTTCTAATGTCTCCATGCACCCTTCTTCATAAGAAACACCTTCTATTGTTCTATTTATTTTCTCAATTTCATGTCTTTTAGATTGCAGCTTTGTCTCAACAACATTAAGCTCCTTTTCTTTTGATGGTAAAATCTTCTTCTTATATTTTAGTTCCTTTTGTAATTGGTCAATTTTAGTCTTTTGTTGTTTTTCTACAGTTTCAGCACTTCCAACTATTGCTTTTGCATCTAAAATTTGATCATCTATTTCCAATTTTATTTGTTCCATGTAATTCTTAAGTTCAAGAATCTTTGATTTCATTTGTCTGACTCCACTTATAACATCATATCTCACTATTTTTTCTTGGACAAATTCAAATGCAATACAAATCCTCTTGAGTTTATCCACTTCTACATTACCATTTTCCCATTGCACATATTCCACACACTCCATCCTCAACTTCTCAAGAGTAGGAATAATATATCTTTAGTCAATACATTATCTAATTCACTTTGGCCTACTTCTTTACAAGTGTTTTTGGGTCCCTATGTCCCACAATCCATTTTGAGTCCCTATGTCCTACAATCCACCATCACATCTGAGCCCCCTCCTAGTAAGTTTATTTTGGGTCCTAGTAAGGATAAAAATGGAGGTGATTCTCATATGGAATCATATTTCATTGATGCAACCAATGCTTTTATGAAATTATCTCCTCCCCTAAAAACTAAAGGCTAGGTACAAGGTTCTAGTGCATGTTATTTAAAAAATTCTTCATGATAATAGATATGATAGTGAGATACCTACCTCTCCTTATATCCCATCACTCTCTCTACCTATATCTCCCTCTATTCCTTCACTCTTACCTCTCTCTACCTACCTTTTCATATCTCCCTCATTTCCTCTCTCTCTCTCCTGATCTCGATCGCCTTGATCTCGCGACGATCTCGACGTGTCGGGCGCTGACTGGACGGATTTTTCGATCTTGATTTGTCCTGCCGATGACTTTGTCCTTTCTGCCTTTGATCCTGAATCCACTTCACCTCCCCTCCCTCCCTAACTATCTCTCTACCCACCTCTTCTACCCTACAAAATTTAGAATTTTAGTTTCATAAAGACATAATTGGTATATTTAGAATTTTTAACCTCACAAAATGGTTTGAGGGTAGATCTAAAGAAGGAAAAATAAAATTTTGAATTTCCTACACCAATGAATATATGTATTGATGGGTTAGCTAGTTTTCATAGGAATTTCATTATATTTTTCTATGGAATAAATGAGATGATGAGAGCAGATAAGAAATAATTTTCAAGAACATCAAGAAAAAATAGAAGCTATGAATTATTAAAGAATAAAGTGATAGAGAAACTAGTGTTACCACCTTCCATATTTTGATAAGGTATTTTAAGTTGATTGTGATGCAAGTGGAATTGTAATTGGAGCATTACTAAGTCAACGAGGAAGACTAGTATAATCATTTAGAAGTAACCGTTAATTTGAGAAATCATGAGTACTTGTTTTAATGGGATATATGAACTTGTGGAAAAATTATAGATTGGGGTACTCAAGTGGATTTATTTAGAGCTAAAGTAAATTATAACTATAATTAATATTGAAAATAGGATATGTACCTAGACGTAGATTTATTTTCCCATGTGTCATCATGCCAATGTTGTAAACAAGGAATCTACTATGGAAATAGATGATAAGGAAAAGGAAAAATTAGATCTAAGTGTAGAAAAAGATAATTAGTTGGATGGAGACATGAAATCTTATCTAAAAGGGTAGAGAATTCTTCTAAAGAGCTTGCTAAATGAAACATTTTACTTCTCTAATAATAAAGACAATCTCAAATCTGAGCAAGAAGTGGCTAAAAAGCTACATAAAACTATTCAAGACATTGAAAAATCTATCCAAGAAAGGGATGTTGTTTTCAAGAAGGGTTGATGAGGGAGCAACTAATATAATGTGTCAAGTAAAATCTATGAAAAAGAAGTTAGAAGATCATGAAAAGGAATAGCAGGTAAATTTTGAAGGTGCCTTTCATTACAGTTGTGTTGTGTAAATTTTGAAGGTTCCTTTCATTACAATTTACATGTAGAGGGTTTTACAATAGTACATGGGTTTTAGGTTTCCTAACACCTCGTGTTTTTCAACCTGTAATTTTACAAAACATTAAGAATGTGTAATGTCAAAAAATGGGTCCTGTGACATTTTTCACACTTGTTTGGGTCCTCCTTGTGGATTTTGGCTTAATCTTGCCTTGATTTAGTGTTATAATGTGGATAACACATTCAAATTAGTTATTGGTCCCTTGTGAACTAATGGAATTTTATGGTGCCTTGAAAAAGTGTTGTGAAGTGTTGTAACACACTTTCACACTTTTCTAGGGTTTTATCAATTAACTAAACATAATAAATATAATTTTAATCATAATTAATCTTATCATTACTTTATTTGGAGTGTTGTAAAGTGTTGTAACACACTTTCACATTCCTCTATGCTTTTCATCAATAATTTGGCTTTCTTATGCTTTAATTGGCCCTATTTTGCATCCACAAGCCTCATTTATTACATATTTTTAAGGATAATCCTGACACCAATTAGTAACCAATCAAAATTTAGGTGTTCCTAGCTTGTGTGGCCTAGATTTAGTGTTTGGGACTCATTCGTCACCTTGGGCGAATGAGTCCCACCTAGGTCTTTTTGGCTCTGATGCAAGTTTCACACATTTCTAGACACTTCATTTTTGGTCCCATACATTATGTGTAACAAGACTCATTCACCACCTTGGGAAAATGAGTCCTGTGTGACCAAAATTCAAAATTAAATCAAATTTCTGGTAGGATTTTATTCTCCTAGATCTGATGTTGGCTTGTAGTGTTGTAATTTTGGGAATTGTTGCATAATTAAGTATAAATTCAAGGTTCTTTCTCTTATTTTCATACCTAGCATTCAAGAGATTACTTCAAGAGTTCACAAGAGAATTTAGGCATTCACAAGAGCATTCAAGGCATTTCAAGGATAATTTTTCAAGCATTCAAGAGCATCTTCAAGTGTCTTTCATCATGTCAAGGATTTCTTGCATCATGTTGTTTTAGAGGTAACAATTGTGGTGTAGGGTTTTGTGATTCAAGTAAGCATTGCATTCAATATCAATCAACATAAAGCTAGATTCCAAGTCCACATCCATTGGAGCCATTACTTACATGTTTACAAAACCTTATTGCTAGGGTTTGGTGAGTTGCAACATTGTATTTTTTTCATTCATTATTCTCTTTCCATATTTTATTCTATTTCAAAGTTTAATTATCAACAAGGGGTTTGACCAAGGAAAACCCCTATTCACTAACCCGCACAACATTTTTCCCTCTTCTTGTGTTTGATTTGCAGAGCTAGGTTGTAAATTTTCCAAGAAGTCAAGGTGGAGAAAATTTTTCAAGTTGCAAAAGTTGTCAAAGTTGTCATCAAACCTTGGAGAAGCTTGGAGAAGACCTAAAGGTGGAATTCTACAGTTTCAAATCCAAAAACTAATCAAGAAGAACAAAGTAAACCGAGAGGCACAAAATCCACTTCAAAATTTCTAGAAACACAAAAGTGGATTGATTCACCACTACTAGCGAATGAGTCCCACTGTATAGACCTGAACAAGATCTTTGCAGATTTGGATACCCTTTTGGCTAAAACCTACTCCTGCAGATTTTCCTAGAAACTGGACTGATTCACCCAGCCTAGCATATGAGTCCTAGTCAACTTCAACAATAGATTTTTATGTGATCTAGACCTCCATTCTACCTTCTTCAATCCTCTAGTCATACACTTTCTATTTCATAGATTTTCAGTACAGTTTGCTCATCTTTTTAGGTCATCTAGCATTTGCTTGCATATCACACTGTGTTTTCCAACATTTTCTTTTCCAAGTTTACACTTGGTGGTGAACCCCTTATTAGAAATTATTCAATCCCTAGAACCTTCCCTTTGTTAGATTTCAATCTCCTTTGCATTGAAATCTTAAGGGTTTGTTCTTAAGTGAAAGGTTGAAAAATTTGTCTTTCTCCTTTTAGGTCCAAAACCCTAGAAGTGAAAGAAGCCACCACATTTTTCTTCTTTTCATAATGTAGTGAATTTTTTTTGTTATTTATAAAGTATGAATGTAATGAAATTAACCTTCATAATTAATAACAAGTCTTTGTTAGAGTAAAAATTTTGTTTCAATTTCTTCATGTGTTCGAAAAATAAATGCACATAGTATAATTGTAGGTTGGAAAACATGATGGGTTTTGAGTAGATGGTTTATGAAACCTACAACCAATACATTATCTATCTCATTAAATTTGTTTTTCTTCTTTTCAAGTGTTTTTAGAGAATATTCCTTTTCATTTCATACATTTTATTATTTGTTGCTCTAGTTGGCATTGACAAGATCTTAGGGGGCTTCATGTTTGAAAATTTAGTGATGCACCCTGATGCACCCTTGCATAATGAGAAAATATGGGTTGTTCATATTGAGTTGCACATATAACGAATTTTTTTTGTACACACAAGGGTTGTGAAAAGTGGCCATTGATCTAGCACTTATTTCTCCCTCCCACAACAATCTTGGTAACATAATGTAAGGCACCTTCAAAATTTACAACTCTTAGTTAGAGTAAAAATTGTATTTCAATTTCTTCATATGATTGAGAGAAAATGATAAAAATATTTATAGGCTGGAAAATATAGTGGGTTTTGAGTTATTTTAGTTTGATGTTCAAAGCTAAGTGGTGGAGAGCAAGGGGGGGATACATAAAACTAGCCAAATTGAGCTGAGAGGTGACTAACCAGTTGGGTTGTGCGTGTTTAGGGTTTTAAAATTGTATGTGGGTTGCAAAGTTTCATAACACCTAGTGTATTGTACCCTGCAATTTTACAAAATAGTATGGATGTAATTAAAAATAATGTTATTTATATATTAGGAATGTAATGTAAGGCGCATTCAAAATTTATAACAATTGTTAGTGATAGTAAAATTGTGTTTTAATTTCTTCATATGACTGAAAAATAAATGCACAAAATAATTTCATGTTGGAAAACACAATGTGGGTTGTCTGTTACTTCATTTTGCATGTTCAAAGCTAAACAATGGAGAGCACGAGGAGGAGTTTCATTTTGGGGATACATAAAACTAACCAAATTGAGTTGAGGGGTGACTAACCAATTGGGATGTTATGTGTTTATATTTTTAAAATAGTATGTGGGTTACACATTTCTAAACACCCAATGTTTTCCAGCCTGAAGTTTTACATAACATTATGAATGTAATATTTTTTTTGTTATCTACACAATAATAATGTAATTAAAGCTACCTTAAAAATGTATCACAACTATTAGTTAGAGTAAAAATTGCATTTCAATTGATTTTTTTTATATGATTGAAAAATAAATGTTACCTCTCTCTATTTTGTTCACCTTACCTCTATCTACCTACCTCTCCATATCTCCCTCCTTCCCTCTATAACAACATATCTTGAAAATTGAAATATACTATAACATTTTGTTGAAGATGTAGATGACTCGAGTGGTGTTGATGTTGATTCTTTTGAGGAAAAATTGGTCACAAATAGAGATACACAATGTTTTGAGGAGGATTATATTTATAATTGTAGAACATCATCTTATTCAATATTAGAAATTGAAGAGCTTGTTGAATCAAGTGAAATGAAGGTATTTTCTAATGGAGAATTTGATTCAAGTATTTCTATATCATCCACAAATACAGATGAACAATGTTTGGGTGAAGGTTGGTTATATATTTTGGGTTGACTAAAATTCCTAACACTAAAATTTAGAGTAAAAATTGTGTTTCAATTTCCTCATATGATAGAAAAATAAATGCACAAAAATAATCCTGCCGGACTTCATTAGATTTGCATGTCAGAAAACACAATGTGGGTTGTCTATTATTTCAATTTGCATGTTCAAAGCTAAACGGTGGAGAAAATGGAGAGGAGTTTCATTTTGGGGATACATAAAACTAACCAAATTAAGCTAAGGGGTGACTAACCAATTGGGTTGTTATGTGTTTACGGTTTTAAAATAGTATGTGGGTTGCAGGTTTCATAACACACAGTGTTTTCCAACTTGCAATTTTATATAACATTATGAATGTAATAATTTTTTTTTGTTATTTACACAATAATAATGCAATGAAAGTTACCTTCAAAATATATCACAACTATTATTTAGAGTAAAAATTGTATTTTAATTTATTCATATGATTGAAAAATAAATACACAAAATAATGGCAGGTTGGAAAATTGGTGCAGGAGCACCTATTGGTTTTGTTAAGCCTCCCTCAATTTTTTTTTTTAAATTTGAATTTTCAAATGTAAAAGAATTGTAAAAGGTCATGTGAAGGTAATTTCCAATGTAATTGAGTCTTTGAAATGTCTTTAGGTGGTCAAAATAGTGAATAGTGCAAAACTTGCAAAAATTGCAAAGTTGTAAAATTGGAAAAATGTACAAAAAACAAGAATATGAAGAATCAAGTGGGAAATGAAGAGGAAGTTGCATAACCAATGTAAACATTACTATGAAGCATGGAAGATGTGATAAAAATGAATCCATTGAATCTTGTAACCAATTATATAATAAAAAAACTATATTTTCTGAAACAACATTTCCTTTGTTATTTTTCTAGATTTTTGGGTCTGTGCAACATTACTAGGCTTAGTTCTCTATTTATTTGAATTGATTAAGGTAGAAAAAATTCAAATAAAGTGGGTTTGAGAATATATAAGTGAATCTAAAGGTTGTTCATAGACTTCTTTCTTATAACAGTTTGTAACCCTTAAACAAGGGTTTGAGAGTCTTTTAAGTTTTTAGCCACCATTCCACCAATGGAGATTAGTTAGATCAGTGGAATGGAATATTATAGGTTTCTCGTAATTATTTTAATGTGTGCAGGTGTAGGGGAAGTCATGGTGCAAGGTGTTGGTGTTTTCTTCAATAGAAATTCTGAGTTTTTCCCTTGAAAGTTGATGGTTACAAGCATGGTTATGCTGAAACAACATGTGTAAGGGCTTGGTGATGGTATATTGAGCTTGGGAAGTCATAATATATCATGTTTGGAGTGGTGGCAAGGTGGCATGAGGTTTGCAATACTCTTTTTCAATAAACCCTCACTTTTTTAAGCATTATGGAGCCTAAAATCAAGGGTCTTGTTGTTTGGTGCTTATATGGTCCTTCTATTAATTTTCATGATCTTCTAACTTATTTTTCATATGTTTTACTTGAAGCTTTAGATCAACTACTCCCTCATCAGCCCTTAGGATAGTAACATCCCTTTCTTGGATAGATTTTTCAATGCCTCAAATACTATTATGTAGCTTTGCAACCACTTTTTGTGCATATTTGAGAGTATCCTCATGATTACAGAATGATTTTTTTTGTTTTAACAAGTTATTTACAAGACTTGTCTACCTTTTCAGATAGGAATTTCATGTCTCCACCCAACTGATTATCTTCTTTCGCACTTAGATATGGTTTTTCCTTTTCCTTATCATTTATTTCCAATTGTATTTGTTCCTTGGAATTCTTAAGTTCAAGAATATTTGACTTCATTTGAGAGGGGATAGTGTGTTTTCCAACATTGGAAATAATGTGAATATTTGTCATAAGGAAATAATTGACACTGTAGCGAAACAATAGAAGACTAAAATTAACCACTTAGAAAAGGAAGTAAAATATAAGAATATTTTATCATCAAAAGAAAATGAGGGTAATAATCTAAGTAAAAATTGTGGTAAATATTGAAAGTTCCTTTCATTATATTCATACACTCTAAATATAAAAAGGTTTTCATTACAACAATTGCAGGTTGGAAAAAAATGGGTGTTATGAAACCTGCAACCCATATATTACTGTAAAACCCTCTACATGTAGCAACCCAATTGGTTAGTCATCCCTCAAGTCAATTTGATTAGTTTTATGTATACCCCACATAGAAATCATCCCCAAACTCTCTACCCTTGAGCTTAGAACAATCAAAACGTAATCACTCACAACCCATTGTGTTTTCAAAACTATGATTATTTTGTGCATTTCTTTTTCCATCATATGAGGAAATTGAAACACAATTTTTACTCTAAGTAATAGTTGTGATAAATTTTGAAACTCCCTTTCATTAAATTCATACTCTCTAAATAGTAAAACCTACAACCCACATATTGTTATAAAACCCTCTACACGTAACAACCCAATTGGCTAGTCTCCCCTCAGGTCAATTTGATTAGTTTTATGTATCCCCCACCTAGAAATCCTCCCTAATATCTCCACCCTTGAGATTAGAAAAATAAGAATGCAATCACTCACAACCCATTGTATTTTCCAACCTATAATTATTTATCTATCTCTCAATTTCTCAAGAGCAGGAAGAATCTCTTCAGTCAATACATTATCTATCTCATTTTTGGTCTACTTCTTTTCAAGTGTTTTTGGGTCCCTATGTCCCACAATCCACCAACACATCTCCCCTCCTACTAAGTCCATTTTGGGTCCTTCTATCCCTGCCACCCTACCACTCCCTATCTCCCCACTCACCTCTCTCTCTCTCTCTCCCCCTAGAGTATGTTTCTTTCTATCCTTCATCATAGTGTAAGTATTCTCTTTATACAAATGTATGAATTTATTTATTTGAATATTCTAAAGATACTTATATAATTTATTCTTGTATATATTTCTAAAGATACTTCTCCTTTGTACTAGTTCTTTATTGATACCATCTCTATTTAACAAAACTCTTTTCATGATCAATGACACACACACCACCTCTCTCTACCTCTCCCACCCTACTTAGATCTCTCTCTCTACCTACCTCTCTCTATTATGTTCACATTACCTCTCTCTACCCACCTCTCCCTATCTCCTTCCCACACAACCTCTCTCCACGTACCTCTCCCTCCCTCCCTACTTCCCCCCCTCTCTCTCTCTCCACCTATAGCATCATCTATTTTGAATTGTATTTGTTCCATGGAATTCTTAAGCTCATGAATTTTTGACTTCATTTATTCAACTCCACTTATAACATCATCTCTCATATCTCATTGATGCAACCAATGCTTTCTTGAAATTTTCACCTCCCCTAAAAAATAAAGGATAGGTACAAGGTTCTAGTGCATGTTATTTAAAAAATCCTTCATGATAATAGATATGAGAGTAAGATAGGAATGATAAGTAATTAAATTTACTGCATAGTACAAGAGAAGGTACATAAGGAGCTCATGGTGAAGATGAATGCAATACAAAAAAAAAAACCTCAAATAAAGTAAGTTATTGGATTGATAGAACTAACTACTACTTATGTAATCATCATGGTTGAAGGTACTCATATCTTACCTATCTACATGTGCTCCTTGGGATTGCCAAATGTGAATTATATTTTCAATTTTCTGATTCAATTGATTTTATTTTGTATCAAAAGAAATATATAAATATCCCTATCACTCCATCCAAACTCATGGGATAAACTTAAATAAATTTATGTAATTTTCAAATATTGGAGATATAATTAGATATTTCTATTTTTATAAATTACCACAAATATGTTACAACCAATATGGTAGAATTGGTATTTTAATCCCAAAAAAAATATTAAGAAACTTTGATATAAACATGATGAAAAACCATATAGTGACAATTATAATATATACATGGGTTGTATTCAATAAGAATCCCTCTCTCTACCTAACCCTCTCTCTCTACCTCTCCCTCCCTCTCTCAAAAACACACAATATATGAGATAATGAAGGGTAAAGGATTCTATTTGTAGACTCTTGCTGTGAGGAATGTTGTAATTCAAAGATCAAGGGATCACAATATATGAGAGATATCAAAAAAGAGGAAATAACCAAGTGTCAAGAGGAGGTGTATTGTAAAGGGTGGCTAATGATATGGATTGGACAAAGAAAGGGGAGATCTTTGTAGGATTTCCAAAAGAGGAAATATTTAACTTTTTAACTACTCCAAGGGAGGTGAGAGATTTAAAATTAGGACTAATTGGAAAGATGAAAATTTCCTCATGTGAAATTATATGTCCATATGGATTTTTTGTAAGCTATATGACTTTCTTGTAAGCTATCTTACTTTCTTATATATATTTTATACTTTTATCGATATATAATAATGTATTCCTAGATGAATTTTTAGTTAATACATATTTTTTTACCAATATTGTCCATATTTGCATTATAAATGATTAACTGAATAAATTGAATAATGAATTAATGAAACTATAAATGATTAATGTTATCCATAGTTACACTATGATTAATGTTAGACCTCTCCCCCCTAACCCTCTATATTTCTACTCTAAAAACACTTGAAAAGAAGTAGACCAAAGTGAATAAGGTCTAGATAATGTATTTACTGAAGAGATTCTTCCCACTCTTGAGAAGTTGACAAAGGCGCATTTGCAGTATGTGTAATGGGAAAATGGAAATGAAAAATTGGAGCAATAGGTACTAGAATATATGAAATGAAAAAGTAATTTTCACTAAAAACACTTGATAAGAAGCAAACCAATGTGAATGAGATAGATAATGTATTGACTAAAGAGATTATTCCTCTAAAAACACAATTTTTACTCTAAGTAACAATTGTGGTAAAATTTGAAAGTGTTTTGAATCATTACATTCGTACTCTCTAAATAAGAAAAGGTTTTCATTACAATAATTATAGGTTGGAAAATACTGGGCGATATGAAACCTACAACCCAAATGTAGTGTTGTAAAACTCTCTTCATGTAACAACCCAATTAGTTAGTCACCCCTAAGATAAGTTTGTTTAATTTTATGTATTACCCACCTGTAAATCCTCCCTAAGATCTCCACCCTTGATCTTAGAACAAGAAGAATGCAATCACTCACAACCCATTGTGTTTTCCAACTTGTAATTATTTTTTGCATTTCATTTTCCATCATACAAGGAAATTGAAACACAATTTTTACTCTAAGTAGCAGTTGTGGTAAAATTTGAAAATTCCTTTCATCACATTCATTATCTCTAAATAAGAGAAGGTTTTCATTAAACAACAATTGCATGTTGGAAAATACTAGGTGTTATGAAACCTGCAACCCACATACTATTGTAAAACCCTTTTCATGTAACAAACCAATTGGTTACTCACCCCTCAGGTTGATTTGATTAATTTTATGTATCCCCCACTTGAAATTCCTCTCCAAGCTCTCCACCCTTGATCTTAGAACAAGTACTCCACCCTTGATCTTAGAACAAGTACAATCATATCACTCACAATCCATTATGTTTTCTAACTTGCGATTATATTTGTAATAATTGGAAGTATTGAAATTGTATCAAAACAATAGAAGACTAAAATTAACCACTTAGAAAAAGAAGTAAAAGATACAAATATTTTATCATCAAAAGAAAAGGAGGTTAATTTTTAAGGTTCCTTTCATTACATTCATCTCTCTAATTAAGAAAAGGTTTTCTTTCCTATAATTACATGTTGAAAAGCACTGGGTGTTATGAAAGATGTTATAAAATTTTAAGTTGGAATTCATTACATTGTTGGTGCATACAAAACAAAAAAATTTCATAAGGAAATAAGTGATAGGGGATAGTGTGTTTTCCAACACTACAAATAATGTGAACATTTTTTTGTTTCAATCACATGAAAAAAGTGAAATAGCATATTTATTGTACCAAATAGTTGTTCTAAAATTTGAAGGTGGAAGTCATTACATTTTTGGTGCATACGAAACAAAAAATTTCATAGGGAAATAATTGATAGTGGATAGTGTGTTTTCCAACACTACAAATAATGTGAGTATTTTTTTGTTCCAATCAAATGAAGAAAGTGAAATGCCATTTTTGTTGTACCAAAGAGTTGTTCTAAAATTTGAACATGGACTTCATTACATTATTGGTGTGTACGAAAAAAAAAAATTCATAAGGAAATAACTGACAGGAGATAGTGTGTTTTCCAATACTACAAATAATGTGTGCATTTTTTTGTTCCAATCACATGAAGAAGTGAAATGTCATTTTTACTATACCAAAGAGTTATTATAAAATTTTAAGGTGGAATTCATTACATTGCTAATGCATATGAAACAAAAAAATTTCATAAGGAAATGACTAATAGGGGAGAGTATGTTTTCTAGCTCTACAACTAATGTGAGAATTTTTTTGTTCTAATTAGATGAAGAAAGTGGAAGTCTATTTTTATTGTACCAAAGAGTTGTTCTAACATTTGAAGGTGGATTCATTACATTCTTGGTGCATAAAAAACAAAAACTTTTCACAAGGAAATAATTGATAGGGGACATTGTGTTTTGCAACACTGCAAATAATATGAACATTTTTTGTTCTAGATAGATGAAGAAAGTGAAAGTGACTTGAGGGGTGACTATCCAATTGAGTTGTTACACATAGAGGGTTTTACAATAGTATGTGGGTTGTAGGTTTCATAACACCTAGTGTTTTCCAACATGCAATTATAGTAATAAAAACCTTTTCTTAATTAGAGAGCATGAAAGTAATGAAAGGAACCTTAAAAATGAACCTCATTTTATTTTTATGATAAAAGATTCTTTTTATTTTTTACTTCCTTTTCTAAGTGGTTAATTTTAGTCTTCCATTGTTTTGATATAG
>VDFB02391826.1:0-12663 GCA_007258455.2 Sequoia sempervirens | reverse complement strand
CAGAGCCTTGAGTTCGTAATCGCTTGCATTAAGCATTACAACCCGGCTACTAGGGAGATCCAGTCAGCAGACGGTAGATTGATTTGCAGTCTAAAGCCTGATATGATCAAAAAGTGTTTTTCCATTCCCCCGTGGCCTGAAAGCGTAACTCTCTCAAAGGGTGAATGCGAAAGGATATGAAGTATGCATAAAGACAAATATAGCAAGAAGATTGCACAGAGATGGATGAAAGAAAAACATAAGATATTGCCCAAGAACGTCGGGCTTGAGGAAGTGCAAGTTCAGTTACAGAGTGTTGTTCACAGTTGCAGTCCAGTTGGCGGAAGGATAGGCCATATTTCAATGATGTCAGCAAAGTTTGAAAAAGCGGCCAATGAGGTCGAAGATTTCCTGAGATCTATCGCAGATGCTGAAGATATTCTAGAAAAGCGGTGTTTTGCTGTTGATGACATAGATGCACTGAACCGGGACACAATCTCTAACTTCCTAGCTGATGTGATCGAGCTTTAAAGCAGCTTTCTTCTAGAAGCTTTCTTTCCCGCTTTCTTTCTATTCTTGGAATAATCCTTATCCATTCTTTGAGGATAGAAAGAAGATAAGATGTAATAGTTGGCGTTTCCCGCTTTTCTGCTTTCTAAGGTTCTTAGATGTTATCTTTCTAGATTTAGTAATAAAGCTTGCTTGCTGAGCAAGCCCTAGATTGTGAAAGCAAGGAGATTTTAGGGTTCCCTACTCCTCTGCTTCTCTATAAATAAGAGGCTTTGCTCATTTAGTTTTTTTAACGGTTATTGTCATAGCAAATTGCAAGCTTGAATTGCAGCAAATTGTTATTCAATTTCAGTTCACTTAGTTGGAACCGTGCTAGTGAGAACAAAACGCTAAGCCTATTGTGCCTTCTATTTGTTGTTCAAGTATTGTTCATTTGTGTTGTGATAAGCAAATTGTTGAGCCTCTTTAGCCAACAAGGAGTTAGTGTGATTGCTGTTTTCTATTGTGTTAAGAATAAGTTTGCAAGCCTCTTTAGCTGCAATTTCTTGTTCAAGGCATGTTAGAAGTGAGCTTGTTTTAGAGATTTGAGTAATAAAATCATGATTCTTTTTGGTTTCTTGGTCTAAAATCTCAGATTCAAGTATCGTTGTTCTACTTTTATGATCTTATTTCAGCTTGCAAAGAAGTGTAGGTGTTCAAGGAAGAGAGATTATTGAAGCATTTTTGTTAGAGAATCTACCTTGTTAATTTCTAGCTTCTCTCGCTCTGCATATTACTTGAGAGGTTAGGAACGCCTTTAGTTTAAGTTAGTCGTAGTTGAAGGTCTTAAAACAGAAAATCTCAGCTGTGGCGTTTGTGTTTAATAAACCTTGTGCTCTAAGCTGATCAAAAAGATAGGCAACTTAGTTTTAGTTTACTTTCCTTCAAACACCATCAGCAAGAGGGAGCTTCCCCCCCTAATTTGAAGAGCAGTTTATTCGCGGCATAGTTGTTCTGCTTTCAACCGTGATTCCGTGAGGTGCTAATTTAAACGCCAACATTAGTAAAAAATGGTCCCAATCTTCATACTTGAGAACTAATGCCAAAGTTGATGTTATGGATTTGATCTTTGATGAGCAACACTTTTGGCTTTCAATGAAGGAGATTACCGATATAAGCTCTTATTCTTCTCCTTGTTTGCCTATTTTAATAGCTTTATGTTCTTTTGTTTAAACTATTATTTTTTATTTATGTTCTCCTTTATGTTCTCCTCTTGAATCTCACTACTTATATATGTTATTTATTAACATGTCACGAAGTTTTTAGTTAGCCTTCTTTGTGTTGTTGATGGGGAGAAGACAGTGATGGGCTATGTGTATGAGGGCATGGATACGGCCAAGGAGGCCATTAGAGCCATTTATGGTGGGTTGATTGAATATATCATCCCATATAGAAAATCATTGATAAGTGATAGCACCATCAACTTCATAAGCCATTACATGCAATAAGGAATTTCTTGAATCCAACATTCTATTTTCACTTAGAGTTCGAGGCTAGTGAGGTGGTTTGAGTGGGCTCTGCATAGTCAAAGTGAATGGAAGTAGAATCCTATATTAGAGTAATGATCGTCTCAGAGATTGATATATTGATAGTTACACAAGGAGACCTCTTTGCACAAAATATATGCAAAGCAACTTGGATGACATTGCAACTAGATAAAAGTTGCTTAAGGTTGTACTTCTGAAATTCTTGCTTTAATGTTGAATGATGAACTTGAATTCTTTTTCATTTTTTCCCATTTGAGTTGCATGGTGGGAGAGTTTGGGTGCTAAGGTGCCAAACCTTAAGAAATTTGTCATGCATATCTTGGGCCAACCAACAATGCTTCAAGATGAGAGTGCAATTGGTGTCTATTTAAGCACATACACTCCAAGGACACAATAGATTAATTGTGCAATGATTGGATGACCTTTTCTATGTTCATTCCTACCTTTGTCTTGGCTACAAGAAAATATTGGGCTTGGGATTTATCTCCCATTGCATTGAAGGAGGTTGATCCACTATTAAATTAGATTACTGAGTTTGATGAGCCTGTATTTACTAAGAATGATTGGGCGAATTGATCAAGTTTAGATTGAGGCAAAGGTAGTAGCATTGGCAAAGGAGGGGTGAGTATGAACAAATGTATCATGGCTTCTGCATTGAGGATCCATTTGAGGCACGAGTGTAGGAGACACCAAAGAGCTAGTGATGTTGGGCCAAGTGATGCAAGTTCCTGTCTACCATAGTTTGTGACTTCCTGTTGTGTTTTTTGTTTTTGATGCCATGGATATCCCAATCAATGATTTTTGTACACCAAAAACACTTATGAACATTTATATATTTAAAAATATTGTTTCTTTCAGCTCAAATCTGCTTTTGTACTCATTTGTTTAATGTGAACTTGTGTATGTGAGCAAAGGAGCGTGTAATTGATTAGTTTTTCGTCTTTAATGTTGATTTAGGAAAGAGTGCATAGAAAAACACATGTTTTAAAAAAAAATATTATATCAATTTTATTTTTTTTCAAATTGTTGTCTATTCCAAGTTTTGTGATAGGTACAAGTCCAAGTCCAAAATCAGCTTGCCAACTCCTTGTCTAGTAGCTATGCTTAATAAGATCTATAATGTGCAGGAAAAAGTTAGTTTGATACACATCTCAAGAAAACTACATAAAAAAGTTTCTGGCTGCAAATTTTGAGAATGGAAAATAAGGCTTGGCATCTAGACCTTTGAAAGTGCTAACAAATGTCGTAGGGGAATCATTAGTTGACCCTTGAGATCTTTTATGGAATCAAGGTGGCAAAGACCATAGCTTGGGTTGGATCTGCATTATTGATCTTACAATAATGATACCAAAGAGAGGAAATCATATCCAAGCTTACAAAAACCAAGAAAAAGAGTTTCTAGGTCCGATCCTAACCAGCATGTCAGATATGGTGCATGGAGTTTCCCCTTTCACAGGAAAGAATACTTTCAACATTATCTTTATACCCTGATTTGTAAGGCTTGATTTTACACCCACTTTGTCAAAGTGTAGAAACTCAAAAAAGTATAAATTTGAACAATATGTGTAAAATGTAGAAGTTCTCTTGTTCTTGCAAGCAAGTCTCATATGCATATGAGGTGTGTTGGCTAGGCTGTCCTAAAAAGCTACCTTGTCTATATTGTTTATGTTTTGTACCTCTTCAGGTATACATCTTGTAACAAGGTTTGGCTACAAGCTTAGCCTATCACTCTGCCAACTCCTTTGCAGTTGACATGATAGAAAGACACCATATTACTACGTTCTATTCACTTTTAAATTTCTCAGATCTGACCACTACCTATATGAAATAGAGTGCTTTTGTATGTTTACCAAGGCAAGAACTAGGATATGGTGTTAGAGTAATCACGCATTAGCTAATAATTAATTAATCTTTAATTGATTATTAGTCTAATTCATTTCATGCACTTATGCTAAACTTAGGAGTGCTTTTTTCTGTTAACTAGAGTGAACTTTTATTAGATCATTTTGTCTCATCACATAGGATGTTGACATTTGTCATGATCTAATCCCTTTATCATTTCAGGTTGCTCTTATAAAGCACTCACCCTCATTGTATTATCTCTTGCAATGATCTCTTTGAAGATTCTTGAGGTTCATTCTGTAAGTTTTTCTTGTTGAGGATATAGCAAATCATTATTTGCAACTTTCTTTGTGAGGAAGGTGTTTTTGTTCGTTGTTTGATCTTGTGTCTCATGTTTATTCACAATTCTAATATATGGAAGTAATCATAGTTTACTATTAAACTAATGTAGTCTCATCCATTCAGTATTATAAGTTTCAATAAATTGAGAAGATTAAGTGCATATCCTGTTTGTTTCTCTTATGATTTTGTCTTCATTCTGCTTAGCAGCATTTTCCTTGATGGATTCTCTGTCATCCTTAGTTTCTGCATATAACTATTTGAATGTTTTGAAAATTTTGCAAATGATTACAATGACAAACAAAAACATTATGCTTATCGATTTGCTAACAGTTCATGTGCATTGGGGCTAATTTGTAGATAGAAGAGAGTTGGCGTATAATTCTTAGAGGGATGCAAATATGGTCCTCACTAGTCTTCAGGATGTTCAGTGCATTACAATTTTAAATGGGTTTTTAAGGAATAAACAAGTGAAGGCCAGGATGTTTATACTCTCCAGTCTCCACTTCTAACAAGTTGGTGTACATCAAAGTGTAGTTGTGGCAGATTAAAATATATCCAAGAAGTTGATATTATGGAGTGAACTTGGGAATGACTGAAGCTCTAGCGACTCTTTTCATACACTACTGGTCTTTTGATTGTCTGATCAGTCTACAATTTTCCCGGAAATAAAATGGTGGAGCAACAGTTTGGGTTGGTGGTAAATGACCTGGTCTTGGGAGACATGTTTGTTGGGTTGGTTGACAGTTCAGTCAGATTACCAGGTTCCTTAAGGCCCTTGGTCACTACTAGCGATAGTTCAGATATGAGCTACATAGCTGAGTTGGTCTGTCCAGTCACTTACTTTCGGCATGGAGAACTTAAAGGTCAAGCTTATACCTTATGTAAAGGTCCAAGAGGTCCATTCAATCTTTTAATACTGCTTTTTACTACCTTTGGTGGAAAATCAAGAATGAAGACCTGTTCAGTGTAGTTGATAATGGTGATGGATCTTATCATGAATTTTATTTGCCACATATGGGCCTTTTGTAATGGGGCTAGGACAAGATATCTATCTTCAAGATCCATTGAATGGAGTCCAACAATTGCATGAATATGTTGCAAAATGGTATTTAAGAAATTTAGAAAGCAACAATGGCATTTGTGGATAAAGTTGTACCAGGTAAATGGTATTAGAGGATGGAATGATTAGAAACAACAAAGAAATTTGAAGTTGGGTGCAGAAATCAAAGTGAAAAAGAAATCACGGGTGGTGAACTCTGCAGTATATAAGAGTTGAAAGTGCCGTGGGGATGGAGATCTGGCTTCCATAGAAATAATGAAAGTGAAGTTGTTGGATAACAAATATGCAGATCAGAAGGTACTAGTCAGATCTTTAAGAGATGAATCAAATAGTTTATAAAGGCCAACAGCAGCATAAAATAGTTTATATGTAGGAAATTATAAAACAAGAACAGGCCCTGGGAAGAACATGTGAACTTAAATCGCCAAGAAACAATATGGAGACTAACAAAACTAAGAGAAAGTAAAATAGGATTTCAGCATGAGTGACATGCAATTGATCAATAATTGTTAAACCAGTTCATTTTCCATCTATTTTTGAAGAAGTGAGATGTATCTACAAGAGGTTTTTTCTCCTTCTATTACTTAAAAGCATAAACTTCTATTTGCTTCTCCTATTCTTTTCTCTCAATACATGCACTTTGTCAAAATCAAAATCAAATGTTAGTTTTCTTAATTATTATACATCAAACATTTTCCCTGGCTTTTATAGATTTTAGTGCAAAATAAATCTTGGTTTATCCATCGTGATAAAAAAATCTAAATTCATTTTGGTGTAATTTCTTGGGATGCAGCAAAATATGGTATTGAGCCATCAGAATGTGTTCAGCTTGCAAAACATGTCAAGCACGAGTGTCGGAATTTGGAATTTTCAGGCCTCATGACCATAGGAATGTTAGATTACTCATCTAGACCTGAGAATTTTGAGGTCAGAACTCACGAGCATTCTCATTCATGATTTACGTGCCTATAAATTTTGTTCCTTTTTTCTTCCTGATGGATGGAAACTATGTTGTTTCTTTGAGGATTCAGTCATTGTCAGCTTGTAGAACTGAAGTTTGTAAAGCTCTTGATATACCGGAAGACCAATGTGAACTGTCCATGGGCATGTCAGGCGACTTTGAGAAGGCAGTAAGTGCTGTGGTTTTAGTTTGTTGCGGCCTTTTGTTTTATAACTTTTTGTTAGAGTAATAACTCAAATGTTGTAACTTTGCAGATTGAAATGGGAAGCACAAGTGTAAGGATTGGCTCCACTATATTTGGACCAAGAGAGTATCCTGCAAAGAAGTGAACCCATTGGAAAGCTGCATTCGAAGAGAGTTAGTACATGCTTGGTGTGCTAGTAACGACAAAGGAGCTATCAGCTGTATTGTTTGTGTAGACTAACGACGGTTCTTTCAAATTGGGGTGGGACCTATAGTACCTAGGTTATTGGATGCTGTTTTGAATCAAAGCTATGAACTTTTCGTAACCAAACATTTGGTCAAATACAACATATTTATCTAGGGACAGTTTTGTGAATGAGAACACGCTAAATAATTATAACCTTCCGGCATGTAGATACAATACTGAGAAGGAAAATATCTAATAGAACATCATATGAAAAAGGGTGGTTAAATAATAATGATGTATATATTTTAATATAATAAAAAGCTCTTAATTGTATGAAAATCTCAAAATTGAATGACATTGATTATGAAAGATTAAATCTGGGGTACCCTAGGTTAATTGACTCTTTAATGAAGAAATGCGTAACCCAAGGTCTCTCTTTCAACACATTGAATTTAATCTAAAACAAATTGAACTGTACTTTTGATATGACAACATAAAGTATACATGTTTAGATCAATTAAATTAAATTAATCCTAAATAGATAGGTCACCAAATAGTGAAAGACAACAGAAAAAAAATAACAATATGCATCTCTGGAATGCTGAATATGATTGAAGAATTGAAAAGAAGATTGGAATTGGACACTAGGAAATTCAGACTTATAGTATCAAGTAGGACATTGATGTTGGACATCTTTGCAAGACAGGATGGCTATATTTGGGTGCTCCTTTTGATCACTGGTAATGTCTAGGTGCTAGTGTTGGTCACTGGTGATCTCTAGGTGCTATTGTTGGTCATTGATGTTGGCCATTGATGTCTATGCCTCTTTGGGCTTTTAAATTTTCAAGATTTGCTTGCCTTTATGCCCTAATCCTTGTTCTACTTGTATATCACCCAAAAAGTCTAATATTTATTACTACAATTGAAGTTAGATAGGGAAGAAAGATTGAGTTTGGTTATATAGAAGCTTATCTCAATCAGTCCTGTTTGTTGATTTTTTTAATCTTTAACTGTACCCCTTGGAAAATTACTGTGTGGAAGCTCTAGTGTGGTGAGTGATATGTAAATTTGTGCTTAGATGAATAAAACTACATAGGGAAATCTACCTACAATGTTGTGTGCAAGTGATGGATGTAATGAATTGATTTTAGAAAAGGGAATAAGGGGATTTGTAATTAGATCTATGGGAGAACCAAATTGTTGGATGATGATACAGAAAGGAATAGGGATTATAGGAGGACAAAATGCTACTAGGGATATCTCTATAGATGTATTCAATGTAATAGCTTAAAAATAATATGGCATTAGAAAATATATGAAAACCTTAGTATTAAGAGATAAACTTGTGAGTGCAACCCTTTCAAATGAAGCTTAATATGATTTTATTTTGTGCTCAAGTACAAATGAAAACATGCTAGGGCAACATAGGAATTAGGATTAGGCTCATTTAAGATTAAGAATTTCCAACATTAATCTAGACACCAATGTTAGAACTGTAGTAGTGTTCACAACACTAGCATTTGGAGTGCATAGGCGTCTTCTTTAAAGTTTGGGTTTGAAACTTATGGGGTAGGTTTTAGGGGTTTGAAAAGGCTTGAGTGGTTGCAAATCAATCCAATTTCAAGTAATGGCACAAAAAAGTGGCAAATGGGTCTTAAAACACATCTATGAGAGCATACACTAAATTGAACATAGAAATATGAAGTGGAGATTGCAAAGAAAACAAATTTTTGACTTACAAATTCTTAACTAATTTTTATAGTCAATGCTTACACCAATTTAGTTATTTAAGTTTTTCATTATATCTACATCGCTTTTAGTTGCTTATACAATGATGCATATTAAAAACGTAAGACAAAAAAGACTAACAATGTGTATCATAAAAATATAAAAATTATACGATAATATATTAATGTCCTTCAAACATCCAAGTTTAATAACATAAACATGACATAATAATAATTAGAATAAATAGCAAGAATGTAGAACATATCAATGTATCATAATCTTTGATTTTATTAAGAAAGGATGTTGTTCTTTAAATCCCTCAATTAATGGTCAATATTAACATGCATGCGATGTTCATGAAACTTTGTTACAATAAAAAAAAAGGTAACTTTGCACAATTTTGTACGTAATGAGGAACAAAGCAAGTCAAGTTAGAGCATGAGGATGAATATGATTTTTTTAAAATAAAAGTAGAAGGAATAACAAGAAGAACAAGAAAGAATATGAAGAAAATGATAAATATGACGAGCAAAAAATGGAGACCAACACAAAGGCTTATGTACTTGGAATCTCTAACACTTCATCTACCCAATTGTCAAAGGAACAAGTGGTATGAAAGTTTGGAGTGTTAAAGATAGTGGAAAAACGGTTGAAGGGAAAAATGTAATAAAAATGAGGCATGGTGTGAAACATCAAAGGAGTAATGATTATGGCTTCAAAGGAGCGGTGACTATGGACATACATGGAATTAGAAAAATAATCCTTGTGGCTATATATGGAATAAAAGGAGCAACAATTGTAGGCACACACTATTAAATGAGTAATCACTATGGCTATACATGGAAGTGTATGGAGAAAAAGTGATATTTGAAATTCTATATTACATTAAATCATTAATATACATAATCAATAAATTGAATTCAAAATTATCGCAAAAAAAAAAAGAATATTGCTCATGATACTATCATGATGCATTGATGTTTGTGTAATGCATTGTAGTCCTTTTAATGCATCGTTGTCCCAGTCTTGGTCTATCATCCAAAAATGTTGTAAAAACCAAAGTTTGCACTAAATTTTGAACTCACTCGGACACCAAGAAACAAGGGCAACAAAAGCATTAAGCTATGTTAGTCCAGATGATATAGAAATGGAGTTAAACTAACTAGAACAAATGAAATAATGAAATAACAAGAGAGAGTGTTGAAATATGGTAGCTTCGGTCAGATATAGAAATGATGATCATATGTGTGTGTATATATATGTCAGTATGTACTGACATATGTATACACACACACATTTATATCGAAATCTACTACATTCCAAGTATACTATCAATATGCATATAGAGGCTATTAATGGAAGATTATTAGCATTTCATGTTTCATATAGGATCCTGATCGAGCATCATTATCAGTGATCATTTCCAGATTGGATATTATTTATTTGTGCAAGATAAAATCAGATCGAACTTAGTAAGCATTTATGTTTATTAAGTAACTAACTCCGATTTGGTGATCAGGTGTTTAGTTAGTCCAAAAGGCGCAATCCATGAGACACGTCCCATGAGTGGATATACCTCCACTTCGTGGAGACATGTCCGCTCATGGGACGTGTCTCCCATTTGATATTTAATGCAGATCTGATTCACATTTGAAGACATTGAAATCAATAAATGTTCTGCTCTTGTAGATCAAATACCATTAAAGAAGACTCAGACTTGTGAATTCATGATCAGTATTTTAATATTGATTTGGTATCAACTTCATATTTATCAAGTTCAACATTCTGGTTATAATCTGGAAGAAATTTAATCTTATTTAACATGGTATCAGAGCCACGTTAGGAAGATCTGATTAAATTCAATATCAGATTATTTAAAATCGTATTCTCTCTTGAAATCGCAATCACATTCCATTCTTAATAATGTCTAGTGTAATCAGATTCGAGGATTATCTTGAAGGTGCAAACAACTTTACATCATGGAAATTCAGAATCATGATGATTCTGAAAGAAAATAAGTTAGACTCATTTGTGAAAGAAAACAAGATAGAACCAGAGAATGACCTGGAGAAAACTCAATGGATTGAGAACAATGAGAAAACTATGAAAATTATAGTAGATGCAGTTAGGGACCGTATAGTACATATTATGTCTAAACATGAGACTGCATACCTAATGTTTAAATCTCTTGAAAGCACTTTTGAAATAAACAACACCAGTAGGACCCTTGCTCTAAAGAGGCAACTTAATCATGTCCAAATAAACAAGGGAGAATCTATTAATACATATTTCATGAGAATCACTGAACTAAGAGATCAACTGTCAACAGTTGGATATCAAATTGACAGCAAGGAGTTAACACTAATAGCTCTAGGTGGTCTACCAAACTCATGGAGTCATTTGTTCAAGGAATAAGTGTGAGATCTAAACTCCCTAAATTTGATAGGCTGAGAACAGATTGCTTACAAGAAGAAACAAGACTAATGACAAAAGGAAACCATCAGAAACCCATAGATGAGGATATTCATGTGCTAAACACAAATTCTCATAAGAAAGGTAAGAAGAAAAACTTCAAGAGAAAGAAGAATTCTTATGGAAAGGGATCATTCAAGAAAAGGAAAGACATTTCCCAAATACAATGTTTCAGATGTGATTAGTATGGACACTATCCAATTAAGTGCCCTGATAGAACAAAACAACAAGCATCCTTTGCTAAAGTTGAAAAGACAAATACAAAATATGATTCTGAGAAATTTGTCTTCTACTCAACATTATCAAGCCAAGTATGAAACATAGTCAATAACTGGGTAATTGATAGTGGTTCATCAAGGCACATCACATGATTTAGAGAACACCTAGATACTATGATAGAAGAAATTGAAGAAGTAACTATTGGGGATGATTCTGCACATCCAGTTAAGGGGGTTGGAACTTGCAACATAAATCTGAAATCTGGCCTCTCTCTTCAACTCACTGGAGTATTACTTGTACCAGGAATAAAGAGGAACCTCATATCTATTTCTGCTCTTGAAGACAACGGATATAGGGTCACCTTTATGGATGGAAAAGTCCTAGCGTGACCAAAGAACTCCACCATAAAGAAAGCTCAAACTATAGGGATAAGACAAGGATATCTCTACAAACTGTGCACTGACACTAATCAAGCCCTTATTCATGAGACTTCTGATTCAAATGAAATTTGGCATCAAAGATTAGGACATATTCATTTCCGTGCCCTACCTTCAGTAGAAAAATTAGTAACAGGATTGCCCAAACTAAAACAAATTCATGAAGGAGCATGCAAAGGGTGTGCCCTAGGGAAGAATACAAAGGGAACCTTCCAAAATAGTTTGAGTAAAACCAAAAACATATTAGAACTACTACACTCTGACTTATGTGAACCCATGTTTGTACCCTCCATGGGAGGATTCTTATATTATGTAATATTTGTAGATGACTTCTCTAGAAAGACCTGGATATATTTTCTTAAATATAAAGAGTCAATAGAAGTCCTTAAAAGGTTTAAGGAATTCAAAGCTCTTACAGAAAACTTTTCCGGGAAGAAAATCAAAATACTAAGGACAGATAATGGGAAGGAATACACCTCAGAAATCTTTAAGGAATTTTGTGTAAATGTTGGGATTAAGAGGGAGTTTACTATAGCCTACAATCCTCAACAAAATGGTGTTGCTGAGAGGAAAAATAGAACTATTGTAGAAGCTGCTAGAGCAATGTTGTACGACCAAAACATAGAAACTTCATTTTGGGCAGAAGCCTCTAGGACAGCTGTCTACATTCAAAATAGATGTCCCCACTCACATCTAGATAACAAAACTCCTGAAGAAGCATTTACTAGTGTAAAACCTGACATAAGTCACTTAAGGATCTTTGGTTGCCTTGTCTACATTCATGTACCTAAAGAAAAGAGATCTAAATTAGAACCTACTGGAAAGAAAGGGATATTTGTGGGCTATAGTGAAACCTCAAAAGCTTACAGAATATACATATCTGGATAGAAACAAGTTGAACTAAGTAGAGATGTCATCTTTGAGGAAGACATTGCTTTCAAAAGGGCAAAGAGTTCTAATGAGATAGAAATTCAAGATTCTCCTAAAGTCATGGAGGAGGATCCTACTCCTGAGATTCAGAGGGAGTATCTTGAAGAAATCATAAATGAAAACCAAACTGCTCCAAAAGAGAATCCTAATAACAACAACAAAAGGAGACCACTTTGGGCTAGAAAGATGATTGAGGAAGCTGAGAATTATACAACACCCAAAGGAACTTTTAGAGAAAGTAAGAGACCCAAAAGATTCTCAAGCTATGTTGTCTTAATGAATGAGAT